>BQNB010017105.1:0-41893 GCA_026074375.1 Tanacetum coccineum | reverse complement strand
TGTCATAAGCCAAACACCCCTTTAATTTCTTAGATCCCATATTAAGCATATGAAAATTAAAATTAATGATCAAAGAAGTTATACCAGATAATTACAAGCTAGAAATAAACCTAATAAGCATATTTAAGCAGCTAAATAAGCAGAACAAATAAGTTGATTATCTATGCTAATTTTTTTTTATTTTTGACATATTTAGGACAGATTATGAAAACTAAAGATCTCAAAATAACAAACTAGCAAATTAAGCATAAATATCTATATTAAGCATCAATAAGCTATAAAAAATAGAATTTAGCAAGCAATAAGCAAATCTAAGAAGTTATAAGCAAGTAATGGACAGATTAAGCTAGCAATGAAACTAAAGAGCTATAAAATATGAAAAGAAGACTTACAACTGCCTTAGCTTAAACAAGGCTTAATAAAGTTTAAGGAGCTACTCAACAAGCTCCAGCTTATCCTAAGATAAGCTGGTAGGGTCCTGAAAGCCCATCCTTTATTGGCTTCCCTTCCATAAAAGCTGTGGTAATTTTGGGTGAGATTTTAGTGATATTAAGCTCATTTAAGCTTTGGTGAGCTTAACTGAGTTAAAAGCAAGCTTATGAGTAAATCTAAGATGACAGCTTATTAAAAACCATTTGATCAATTAAGAGCTTATTAAACCAAATTGCTTATTAAGTAAAACATAAATTGCACATTAAAATGAAAACACATTTTTTATTAATAAAAGAGTAACAGATTACAAGCTTGGAAAAGAGATTACATTCACTGAATTAAGACATAAAAAAAACTAAATTGCAAAAGCTATTTAAAACTACACTAAGCTAGCTAAAAAAAAAACTACTCCTCGATATGATGTGAGAGAGGATAGCCTTATATTTATAGGAGGAAGGAGAAGGTTCTAGGTTCTTTTACACGCTCCTCAGTTGCTTGATCTTGGCCATTGATTCTCTCTAATCATTAGATGCTCTTTCTTATCCGTTTGATCAAAGTGTGAGCACACGGATTGCTAGCGTGGCAATCCGTGTGTCAGAAGCTTTGTGTTTCTTTTGTACTAGTTTTAGTACAAAATTCCATTTTTGTTGTGCTTGTTTGATTACCACGTGTCATTCCTTGATCCTTCTTGACCAATCATAGCTGAGATGTGACGTTTTGCTTTGCTGAGCAGTGGCTTAGTACTTGGAATCTTCTTTTGGCCACGTCAATTGCATTTTACCCTTTGTTTTTTACAGGGTAATTGGAGAAGAACGATGATGAATAGTAAAAACCAACTTTCCCGCTCCCTTTTCTTTTCTTCTTTTTTTATAACTTTGTTTGACCCGGGTGGTGGTTTGACTTGGGCCCGGGTAAAAGGATTGGGCCACGGTTTTATGATTGGGCTGCGGGTAAAGGGATTTGTTATAAAAGACTAATGACCGTTAGTCCTTTATTAATAAAAGGCTAACAATGTTAGGATTTTTGGGACTTTTTGTTAATTTGGTTTAACATTAAGGCTTATTTGGGTATTTTGAGGGTTTTGGTATTTTGTGGTTTGACCATTGTTGACCAAGGGTTGACCAGAGTTGACTTTGTTGACCTTTTTGCTAGAAAACTTCCGGCTCTTGTACACTCTTTCCATTTTCGTGTCCGTGTTTATCCAATTTTGACTGTTTTCTTGTGATTTTTGCAATATCCGTACCTACACATCACAAATGACAAAACAAGCAATATACAAGCATAATTTGCATAATTTGCTCATTTTAGGGCCATTTTTGGTATAAAAAGGATATGTGATTTCTCACATATCAAAATTCCCCAAACTAAGTGATTGTCGTGTCCTCACGCAATATTATATGCTCTAAAACCAAATACCTCAAAACTTCCCCAAACTAAATCTTTGAAAAGTAGCAAAGACTTTTGTGGGGAAAGTTAAGAAATCACAAGCTTTAAAACACCCTATTTTCCCATTTTTCAAAACTTTTTCCATTTTTTTAAGTAAACTAACTAGAATATTTTGACTTTCGTTATTTCATAACCGTTAGGGATCATAGAACAAGATGCATTTCGATCCGAGAATGCTCCAAAAAGGATAAATTCATCGTCCCTGACTTTTCACTTGCTCCAAACCAAGCTTAAAATGAAATCACCGCTAAATATCAGTTAAGATGCTAACACTACTCATATTTGCAACTTGTGAACTTTTCACTCCCGTCAATTATTATATCTTAGGTGAATGTGCTATTTTGAATTTCAACCATGGGTCAACGTTTTGCAAAATTCTATGTTTCACGTTCCACCCGAGAATAATGAGTTTGAAGGCGAGATCATCCCATGTAGCGACTTTCGTCTAGGCACATCCCAACCTCGCGGCTAAGTGACCAGGATTTTGACACCCCACAAAGACTAGTATCGGGACTCACGGACCTTAGGTTTCAAAAACTCTCAAGTTTCCCGTATATACATAGCTTATTTCAAAACTTAAAATGAAATAGTCAAATGGGAGAAAAAGCCACAAATCACATACATGAGCTCTTAAGATTTCCAACTAATCCTTGTTTAGCATCCCACTCATACTTAACTCTATCATTTGACTGTTCCTTACGAAATTTGTCGAATGCTAGCCTAAAAGATAAGATAAGCTAAGACAACACGCTCCGATCGGGTCCAAATTATTCTTATCTACCCAAGTAGGAAAGTTCAAAATTGTGGACCAAAACACTTGTTTATTTTATTTTTTTTTTTGAAAAAAAAAAAAAATTTTAAATTTTTTATAATTTTAGCGGGAAAACGGGGTACGTGAGAACAACGGGTAAAGGTAGGTAAGATCATATCGAAGATATACTACCCCATACTAAAATTAAACATTGTCCTAAATGTTTCCTAGCCTAAGACTTAAAAACCCCATACTAGAATTCAAAAAGTCAAATGCATAATCCAAGCGTGGAGAAAGTATCACAAAAATCTCAAGCTGTTTATCAAGTATGCTACAAGATAAATGTTAGACGATAATAATCTTAGGATATCGGATTTCCCCAAACTAATGGCAAGCAAAGGATAGGAAGCTCAAGTAGACCGGAACAAAACACCGAACATGAGAGTCTTCAGAAAATTTTGGGTCAATCCTGCAATCAATCATAAGCACAAACAACAAGAATCGGAAGAGTACAAGCCTCCTCACATCACAATAGAAATAAGAAAGAAGATAGAAGGATAACCATGGGGTGCCTCCCATGAAGCGCTTTGTTTTTGGTAACCGAGTCACATAGCTTGACTCGATCCCCGAATTCATTCGTCCTTGGAGAAAGTTTAGAGATCTGGGACTACCTTGGGTGGTAAGTCCCCTCCGAAGTAATGCTTCACACGATGACCATTCACCTTAAAGTTTGGACCATCGGGTTGAGATAACTCGATGGTTCCGTATGGAAAAACTTTGGTGATGGTGAAAGGCCCTGACCAACGAGTTTTAAGCTTTCCCGAGAATATCTTAAGACGAGAGTTGAAGAGTAAAACTCGATCACCAACATTGAAAATGCGGTTTTTGATCTTTAAGTCATGAAGCTTCTTCGTCCTCTCTTTATATATCAAAGAATTCTCATAAGCTTGATCACGAAGCTCATTAAGCTCATAAGTTGAAGCTTCTGGTCGATCACCTTGCGGTTTTAAAGAACGAAGTTAGCATGTTTATAAAGCCCAAAATGCTTTAATGGCACTAACTCGATAGGTAAAATGGCAATACTTCCGTACACTAGTTAGTAAGGCGTAACAACAATTGGGTCTTAAAAGCAGTACAAAATACCCCATAAAGCGTCATCTAGTTTGTCGGACCACGAGCACGGTTTTCTCTAACCGACCCTTTCTAAAATAGTTTTAAGCCACAATAGGACACCCTCCACTTGACCGCTCGTTTGAGGGCGTGATCAGTGGGTATCTAAACGAAGAAGTGACCCCATACTAGACATAACATTAGCAAACTGATCATTACAAAAATAGGTTCCCACGATCCTTATAATAGCTCAAGGTTTCCTACGACCGGCAAAAAGAGATTTCAAAAACATTACTACAACTCGAGCATCATTTGTGGGGAGCGCCATTGCTTCCACCCACCTTTGATAGAGAATCAACGAACAAAACGAGATGTATTTTATTCCCATGTGAAACGGTAATGACCCCATAAAATCGATACCTCATACATCTAAGATTCACACTTGAATACGTTTTGAGGCATCACATCTCTTTGTGAATTTTTGCTTAGGTCTTTGACACGTATCACAAGAGTTTTGGTCATAGTATGTGGCATCTCGATAAATGGTTGGTCTAAAAGAATCCAGCATCAAATACTATTCGAGCGGTGAGATTGGCACTATAGATGGCCCCCTGTGGTCCCTTCCATGACAGCTTTGAGGATATCATTAGCTTCTTGCCCATGCACACACCTTCGAATAATTTGATCCGCACAAATACAAAAAAGATAGGGATCATCCCAAAAATAATGTTTAACGTCCTTGAAAAATTTCTTCTTTTGTTGAGTCGTCATTCCTTTAATGATAAAATTCCGCATGGAAATTGCATAGTCCGCAAACCATGGGTACTTCCATTTGATATAACCCAAGATCTCAAAAGGAAAATTCCTCATTTATGTCATTTGTTTTACCTAACACATCCATATGAGAGATTCTCCAATCTAGATAAATGATCCACCCGCGAGTGCTCTCACTTCTTTTTATCACGGATGGGTGATAATCAAATTCTGTAAGGAGAAGGAACCTACCGGAGCAACCTCGATTGGGCGTCTTGTTTGTTCATAAAGGTACTTTAAAGCATAGTGATCCGTATACACTATGCTTTTAGATAAGACAAGATATGGCCGAAACTTTTCAAAAGCATACACAACGGCAAGCATTTCCTTTTCCGTGGTAGTGTAATGAATTTGAGCTTCTGTCATTGTCTTACTAGCATAATGTATAGACTGAAAGTTCTTCGACATTTTTTTTTTTTTTTTTTCATTGTCGCTAAAAACACACCAATAGCGAAATCACTTGCATCACAACAGAGTTCGAAAGGTAGGTTCCAATTGGGACAACTAAATCGGAGCTTCGGTAAGGCTTCTTTTTAAAGAGTTTGAAAGCAATCAATACAATCCTTAGAAAACACAAACGGTGTTTCCTTCTCAAGAAGGTGAGTCATTGGTCTAGCTATTTTGGAAAAGTCTTGGATAAAACGTCGGTAAAAACCAGCATGACCTAGGAAACTTCTAACGCCTTTTATGGTAGTCGGGTGAGGTAGCTTAGCGATAACATCGACTTTAGCATGATCGACCTCAATTCCTGACTTTGAAATTTTATGTCCTAACACAATTCCTTCTCTACACATAAAGTGACACTTTTCCCAATTAAGAATTAAATTCGTGTCTTCACACCTTTTTAGCATCTTTTATAAATTGGAGAGGTATGAATCAAAACTATCCCCAAAAACCGAGAAATCATCCATAAACACTCCTTATCCTTTCGATCATATCTATGAGATATGGCCATCATACACTATTGAAAGTACGGGAGGCATTACAACCACCAAATGGCCACGCGACGGTACACGAATGTTCCATACAGGCATTTGAAAGTAGTTTTTTTCTCCCCTCCTGCCCTGAGGGGATCTATATTGGTATTTGGAAATACCCTAAAAATCCATCTAAAAAACAATAAAACTCATTTCCGGCTAATCTCTTAAACATTTGATCCATAAATGGCAATGGAAAATGATATTTTACGAGTCCTTCATTTAAACCTTCCTATATCGATACAAACTCTCCAACTGGTAACTAAACGTGTCGGAATTAATTCCTTCTCTTCATTAGCAACAACGGTTATACCTCCTTTCTTGGGAACACAATGCACTGGACTAACCCATGGGCTGTCGGAGATCGGGTAAATCATGTCGGCATCAAGGAGTTTTAGGTCCTCCTTTTTGATTACCTCATGAATTTTTGGTAAACCCTCTTTACTAGAACAGTGGGTTTGTAATCATCCTCCATCAAGATTGTGTGTGTACAAAAACGATCGTCGATACCCTTGATGTCAGTGATTTTCCAAGCAATGGCCCGTTTATAAGATTTAAGCACCTTTAAGAGAGCTTCTTTTTCATCATCTTTAACCCTTTTTGCAATAACCTGGTAACTTATTGTTTTCTTCTAAGTACGCATATTCCAAGTGAGACGGTAAATCTTTTAATTCTAATTCCGGAGGCTCTTCAATTGAAGATTTTGCCTCGGTCACTTCACTTTGTTTAAGGTCCATCAGAGGAAGTTGAAACGGATCATTATTTAACAAATTTTCAATTAAGCAAATATCTCCCTCCAAATCGTAATCTGCATGATCAATTTCCAGTGAAATCGAATCATCCTTGAGATAAGCTTCAATCTCTTCTAAAATGAATTCAGAAGTAAACGGCTCAGACGTTGAGGTGGGATTGCCAACCGAAGAATCATTATTAGAAAATCCTATCAATTCCGGAGCATACTCCTCACAAACTGCATCAATGATGTCAATTCGGTTTACCGACTTATCATCTGTAGAGGAGTATCTCGTGGTTTGATCTAGATTAAAAGTGACGGCTTCGTTATCAACTCGAAGGGTTATTTCTTCTCCATAAACATCAATTAAAGTACGACCGGTCCTCAAAAAGGATCTCCCAAGTATGAGAGGTACTCGAGGATTGGCTTTGAAATCGACAACAACAAAGTCGGTAGGAAAGTGTAACTTTCCCACTTTAATGTAAATGTCTTCAGCGAGTCCTTTAGGATGAGTTATGGATCGATCAGCTAACTCTAAAGTCATCCAAGTTGGTGTAAGTTCGGGTAGGGAAAGCTTTTTCCAAAAGGAAAGAGGCATAAGATTTATGCTTGCGCCAAGATCGGCCAAGGCGTGACATACATCCATTCCCGGAAAATTACATGGAATAAGAAACTTGCCAGGATCTCTAAGCTTTTCGGGAAGCTTTTTGAGGAGCATCGCTGAGCAATTCTCGTTCAACAGTATCTTAGCTAATTCAAGCAACTTTTTCTTATTCATGAGCAAATTCCTAATCGTAGGAGCAAATCTTGGCATAAAAAACAAAGCATCCGCGAAACTTATGTCAAAACGCAAATCTTGAAACATTTGAAAAATATTCTATTTTTTATACGAAGCTTTTTCACGAAATTTTTCTTGATTAAATCGAGAAGGATATGGAATATTTGGCTTAGGTAAACTCTTTGAAACTTCGGGTTCCAGAATGGGAGTGGTTTTAGGCAAAGTATTTAGAACATCGAGTTCCAGAATAGAAATGGGGGTAACCGGAGGTGGGATTTTAGTGGTACTTCCTTGGAAATTAGATTGCTCCTTATCCGTTGTCTCCTCGGTTTCTCACTCCACTACCTTTTTAGGAGAAGGATTAGTAGGAATCGAGGGTCCCTCGTAAGCAACACCACTTCGAGTAGTGATCGCTTTCATCTCACCCTTTGGGTTTGGAATGGTATTACTCGGAAGAGTACCCGGAGTTGAGGTTTGGTTTTGAAACAATCCACATATCACGTTTTGCAAATTATTTTGAAAGGTAGTTTGTTGATTCATCATGACGGCTTGTTGAGATTTTATCATGTTTTGAATTTCATTCTTAAGGTCTCCTTTCAACGAGTTGATTTGATTTTGCATGTTTCTCATCATTTGATCGTTATTTCTCTTGTAACTCGAAAAATCATTTGAAAACTCTTGTTGAACTTGATTATTAGGCACTTGAAAAGGTTGGTTCTGAAATCCTTGATTTTGAAAATTCGGAGCATGATTATTTTGAACTTGAAAACCTTGATTACCATGAAAATTATTTCCCCGATTAAAATTATTCCCTTGACCTTGATTTTTGATTAAACCTATTTTGACCATTGTTTTGCACCGGAGCAAAACCGGGTGGTGCCATTTGACTACTAACTCGGTTTGGAGGGTTAACTTGATTGTAAGTACCTGTTGCCGCACAAACACTAGCTTGATTGTTATCAGTAGTCGGACAATTATACCAAGAATGGGCACCACCACAAGTAACACAAGTTTCCTCAACCGCTTTGATTGTAGCGGGAGTGACAACTTTCGTAGAAACAATCTCGACTAAGGTCGAAAGTTGATCTGCAAGCTTATCAATTATCTCATCCGTCTTACTAACACTTTCCCTAGAAGTCGTATTCATCCTAGAAGCATTTGGTTTGTTTCGTGAATAACGCACTTTTGATTTGTTTTCAATTATATTCAAAGCCTCTCTAGTCGTCTTACTTAAAAGATTTCCACCCGCTGCGGCATTTAAGGAGTCTTGATCGTTGTCGTTTAAACCGTTATAAAAGGTATCAACTTGGGTTAACTCCGTAAATCCATAGTGAGGACAAGCTCTAAGCATTTCCTTAAATTGTTCCCACGCTTCACTAAAAGACTCATCGAATTTTTGGGTAAATCAAGAGATTTTAGTCTTTAAGTGAGTCATTTTTGAAGGAGGGAAAAATTGATTTACGAATTTGGTAACGAGATCCTCCCAAGTCAAGATTGAATTAGGAGGTTCTTTCTCGTACCAAGTTTTAGCAGCCCCCTCGAGTGAATATGGAAACATCGTTAGCTTAATCAAATCGTTTGGCACATTCCTAAATCGTAGAGTCGAGGTAATCCTTTTGAAACTATTAATATGAGCATGAGGATTTTCGTTCTCTAAACCGTGAAACGGGTTCGCTTGAACCAATTGTAGCAAATTCATTTTAATCTCAAAATGATCCGCATTAATTTCTGGTAAATCGATAGCTTCTCCATACCCTTCCGTGGGTGCTCAGAGTAGCTCTTCCATTGTACATTCCGCCATTGGTGTAACGATAGTACAAAGCTCGGGTTCGACTATGTTTGGAGCATGTCCTTTATTTGGACGTCTCAGAATGGTTACGTTTGAATTATTTAGAAAATTGGAATTTCTAGTGCGCATGAACTAAACAAACAAAAATGATTAAAGAAAAGAGAAAAGAAAATATTTTTGTTTACCGAATAATCAACAAACTTAGGGTAACTCTCTTAAGTAAAATAAATTTTACAAAAGAGGTGCGCCTTTTTCGTAAGTGACACAAACGGTAAAAAAAATTAATCTTTGGTTCGGGAACTTATTGATGGATAATACTTCAATTGAAAGTATTATTTGTTGGTTTTCTTTTACTAACTTTGTAAAAAAAAATCTTATATTAATGAATTCACAAGAAAAATCAAAAAATCAGAAAGAGCAAATATTTTTGTATTTTTCTTATTTATTAAACTTCTACTTATACTTAAAAGAAAAGAAAATTATTTTTTTTACTTTTTATATTTTTAATTTTTTTTTGTATTTTTGATTTTCTTAAAAGCGTAACTTTCGAAGACGAAAGGTTCTTCAAATCACGATCGACAAACTGCAAACGAAGGAATCTTAATCACAAATCCCTGGCAGCGGCGCCAAAAATTGATCTAGTAAATAGTATATATGTATAATATCCGAAGTATAGAAAATTCCAAAACTACCCTTGAGGAAAAAGGTAGTAGGAAGAATCTTACAAAAATACTACACGTTTAACCGACAAGTGATTACCGGGTCGTTTTCCCAAAAACTTATGAAATTGAGACCTCGTTTGTTATTTGGACAATGACTTGAATTGGTTCGAAGATGATTTGTTTTCTAAAATCCTAATAGTGAGCAAATTAAGGGACAATTAAACCTAACTTTAATAACGGGAAATTAAACTTTAACTAAAAATACAAATCGGGAATCCTAAATCAACAAAATTAAGTC
The DNA here is from genome assembly GCA_026074375.1 of Tanacetum coccineum. Lineage (NCBI taxonomy): Eukaryota > Viridiplantae > Streptophyta > Magnoliopsida > Asterales > Asteraceae > Tanacetum > Tanacetum coccineum. The sequence continues at coordinate 32,104 of BQNB010017105.1, read as the reverse complement.
TTACAATGATCTTTTGGTTTTTATAAGATTTAAATGTCTAAAAATCTAGGACAAAGAAACCTAGACCAAAAACTGAAAAGATTTAAGCTTAAAAACTCTAAAAACATGAACGGGATTCAATCCCGTTCTTTAAAAAACAAGATTTTGCAATTTAAGTCCTACGAAAGCAAATCTAATTTTCCTAGGTTTTAAATGTTAAAAGAAAATTTTCTAAAAAAGAATTATATTTTTTGACTTTTTTATGAATTAAAAACGATTTTAACAAAATTAAATATTTAAAAATACTAAACTATTTATAAAAATTCTGAAAAAATTAACAAAAGTAGATTGAACGATGTAGAATCTAAGAAAAATAAGATGGGAAAATCAGCTTATCGAATAAGCTGTAAAATAAGTCAAAAGTGGCTTATAGGCATATTGGGCTAAAATTACTATAACATATTGATTTTGCAATCAATAATCGAAAAAGTCCCTAGGGCGGATGGTTGAGTGTGTGTGTTGTGAGGTGTATAAAAGGTCGAGGAAGGTAGAGGTCCAGGGTTCAAGCCTTGTTCACCCTGGATTTCTCTTCTTTCCTTTTTTTATTTTTAGAAAAACTTTAAAAAGCAAACTTATAGAAAAGCTGAAATTAAGCAATTTTAATAAAAACAACTATTTTTTGAAAAGCACTAAATAAGCTGGAAAATGAGCTGAAAACATACATATTGTAATTAAAGACTTAACTAAATATTTCAAAACTTAAGTAAACTAATAAGCTTAAATAAGCTAAACTATAACTAAATAAGCTACTACTATACTAATCCTAACCTAATAAGAAAATGAGAATCAGAAATAAGCTAAAAGAACAGGCTATAAGCTGAGAAACAGGTTAAGCAATTTTTCACAAAAGCAATTATCAAACAGTATGAATAGACAACTTAAAGCTTATTTTTCAACACTCTACTGGAACCTTATGGCTAATCAGCTTATTCTACCTTAAAGCTCAGTTAATAAGCTTCTTAAAACTACAAACTAAATACATTTTGAAACTAAGATAAGCACTGAAAAAGCTATCTGAAAAAGGTACTTGCTACTATTTTTGATGTTTTTTTATGAAAAAACTAAGTTAAGCTAAAACCTGGATCTAGTAAGCTACAAACAACTTAATTTAAACCTAATAAGCTAGTTAAAACAAAAATCACACAAAAACTACAAGCAATAAGCTACAAATCTCTAATAAGCACTTAAAGAAAAACTGTTATCCCAACCAGACAAACTAGCTATTTTGAACTTATTTTTAAGACAGCTAAAAGATCCTTAGAAGTGGCTATTTAGCTAATAACTACTTTAACCTTTTAACCTTTTGAAAATTAAGCTTAAAAGTGGCTATTTAGCTATTTTAACTATGCTGATGTAAATGACATCTAAATAAACCAAAGAGTGCAGTCATTACAAACTTACTTCTACACTAATTAAACTCTAAAGCAACAACAATTCTACTAAGGTTAACAGCTAGAAACAAGTGAACCAAATAAGCTTAATGATCTGAGCTTAGTGACTCAGTACCTACTATTAACTAACAAAATGGATTAATTCTTGCTTAAACCTACAAGCAACCGTAAAACCAGATCCAATAAACCTAATAATGAGATTTAAAATGAAACTAAAGGACCAAATAACTAATCTGTCATAAGCTAAACACCCCTTTAATTTCTTAGATCCCATATTAAGCTTATGAAAATTAGAATTAATGATCAAAGAAGTTATACCAGATAATTACAAGCTAGAAATAAACCTTATAAGCAGATTTAAGCAGCTAAATAAGCAGAACAAATAAGTTGATTATCTATGCTAATTTTTTTTGTATTTTTGACAAATTTAGGACAGATTATGAAAACTAAAGATCTCAAACTAACAAACAAGCAAATTAAGCATAAATATCTATATTAAGCATCAATAAGCTATAACAAACAGAATTTAGCAAGCCACAAGCAAATCTAAGAAGTTATAAGCAAGTAATGGACAGATTAAGCTAGCAATGCAACTAAAGAGCTATAAAATATAAAAAGAAGACTTACAACTGCCTTAGCTTAAACAAGGCTTAATAAAGCTCAAGAAGCTACTCAACAAGCTCCAGCTTATCCTAGGATAAGCTGGTAGGGTCCTGGAAGCCCATCCCTTATTGGCTTCCCTTCCATAAAAGTTGTGGTAATTTTAGGTGAGATTTTAGTGATATTAAGCTCATTTAAGCTTTGGTGAGCTTAACTGAGTTAAAAGCTAGCTTATGAGTAAATCTAAGATGATAGCTTATTAAAAACCATTTGATCAATTAAGAGCTTATTAAATCAAATTGCTTATTAAGTAAAACATAAATTGCACATTAAAATGAAAACACACTTTTTATTAATAAAAGAGTAACAGATTACAAGCTTGGAAAAGAGATTACATTCACTGAATTAAGACATAAAAAAAACTAAATTGCAAAAGCTATTTAAAACTACACTAAGCTAGCTAAAAAAACTACTCCTCGATATGATGTGTGAGAGGATAGCCTTCTATTTATAGGAGGAAGGAGAAGGTTCCAGGTTCTTTTACACGCTCCTCAGTTGCTTGATCTTGGCCATTGATTCTCTCTAATCATTAGATGCTCTTTCTTATCCGTTGGATCAAAGTGTGAGCACACGGATTGCCAGCGTGGCAATCCGTGTGTCAGAAGCTTTGTGTTTCTTTTGTACTAGTTTTAGTACAAAATTCCATTTTGGTTGTGCTTGTTTGATTACCACGTGTCATTCCTTGATCCTTTTTGACCAATCATAGCTGAGATATGACGTTTTGCTTTGCTGAGTTGTGGCTTAGTACTTGGAATCTTCTTTTGGCCACGTCAATTGAATTTTACCCTTTGTTTTTGACAGGGTAATTGGAGGAGAATGATGATGAATAGTAAAAACCAACTTTCCTGCACCCTTTTCTTTTCTTCTTTTTTTATAACTTTGTTTGACCCGGGTGGTGGTTTGACTTAGGCCCGGGTAAAAGGATTGGGCCACGGTTTTATGATTGGGCTACGGGTAAAAGGATTTGTTATAAAAGACTAACGACCGTTAGTCCTTTATTAACAAAAGGCTAACGGTGTTAGGATTTTTGGGACTTTTTGTTAATTTGGTTTAACATTAAGGCTCATTTGGGTATTTTGAGGGTTTTGGTATTTTGTGTGTTGACCATTGTTGACCAAGGGTTGACCAGAGTTGACTTTGTTGACCTTTTTGCTAGAAATCTTCCGGCTCTTGTGCACTCTTTCCATTCCCGTGTCCGTGTTTGTCCGGTTTTGACCATTTTCTTGTAATTTTTGCAATATTCGTACCTACACATCACAAATGACAAAATAAGCAATATACAAGCATAATTTGCACAATTTGTTCATTTTAGGGCCATTTTTGGTATAAAAAGGATATGTGATTTCTCACATATCAAACTTCAAATTTCTCAAAGTCCCAGAGGCATCTTCATAGTCCAATCTAAATATGCTCTAGAAATAATCAATAAATATGGGATGCTATCTGGTGATCTTATTGACACCCCTATGGTGGACAAAAGGAAACTGGATGAAGATCTACAGGGGAAACTCATTGATCCCACACATTACTGTGGTATAATCGGATCTCTTATGTATCTTACATCCAGTTGACCTGACCTCGTATTTGTAGTGTGCATGTGTGCCTGGTAACAGGAAAAGCCTACCGAAAAGCGCCTACATGCAGTTAAACGGATCTTTCGATACCTAAAAGGAACCATAAATATGGGTCTTTGGTACTTGAAAGATACTACCATTACTCTAACAGCATATGCAGATGCAGATCACGCTAAGCGTCAAGATTCTAGACGCAATACTTCTCATAGTGCATAATTTTTGGGTGATAAACTTTTCAGCTGGTCCTCGAAAAAGCAGAAGATCACTGCTATCTCCAGTACAGAGGCTAAATATATTGCCTTATCCGGATGTTGTCCTCAAATCCTATGGATGAGATCATAATTTGACAGATTATGGCTTTAAATTCAATAAGATTCCTCTGTACTGTGATAACAAAAGTGCAATCGCCTGATGCTGCAACAACGTTCAACATTCCCGATCAAAGCACATAGATGTCAGATACCACTTTATTAAGGAGCAATTAGAAAATGGAGTTGTAGAACTATACTTCGTCAGAACAGAGTATCAGCTAGCAGACATCTTCACAAAATCCTTGCCTCGAGAAAGATTTCACTTCTTAATCAACAAGCTTGGAATACAAAGCATGTCTCTCAAAACACTGCAAAGTCTGGCTGAAGAAGAGGAAGAGGGATGGTGGTAACTCTTCAGATATCCTTGTATTATATGTAAATAAGAAAACATAAAATAAAAAAAAATGGTTTTTTATTTTTATATAAAATTTTACAAAAGGAAAATAGAAAAATATAAAACCAGAAAACCATATACAAAAATATAAAATTAAAAAATACCAAAATATGTTTTTCATGACATATCTTCTGAAAATCGATAATATTTACAGCTTTGGAAATGTCATTCAATAATGATACGAAGCTGTAAATAAAGCTCGAGCAAAAGTTTCAAATGTTTTCAAAACATGTCATATGGCTTGCTGTTATTTCAAACAGCAACCCGTTCTTCATTTTTAAAGGCAAGTATTTCGTCAAAGAAAACTTAACCTCTCAACGGGAAATTCATTTTTCTCGGATATGAATTACTTTATATTAATACAAACGCTTGTGTATACTTTGCTACACAACCTGTGCTTTCAGAAAATAAGTGTATGTGTCAGTGCATTTATTTGTTAAAATAAGAGAAATCTTATTTTTGGTGGTATAAAAGTGTTGATTTTTCAAAATGAAATAAGTAATATCAATTTGTCATCAGAAAAATATCTTCAAAAAGAATCTATCACTCAAACAATGTCTACAGCTCTTTAACTAGAAACAGGACATTATTTAGGGGGATAAATGTTTTACTAATTCATTTAAAATGATTATTCAGATTAAATCACGAATTAAACAGAAAAGGTTTTTTTGAACAACAACGGATCAATTCCTAAAAGAGGAGTTAAATTGATTAACTCAATTGGGCTTAAGATGATAGTTTGTTCAACCTTTAGGGCTTAGAATGAAAAATGTAGGACTTAGCATTTAAGTTTGCTACTAGGAGGACCAAGGATGTCATTTCCCTAAATTGTCTAAACCTTTGGAAAGTTTATAAAAGGAAATGATATTCTTAATAAACCACGGGGACTTAAACTGCCAAATGCCAAAACTTCAAATCTAATAAACAAAAACATGGGACGACTTTTTTAAATCAAAACTTAAGAAATTTTTGTTTCCCTCTAACTCTTTCCCACGCATGCATACAAGATCAAACTCAAATCAAAAGTTGTTTTCAAGCCAATAGGTAAACCAGAAACTCGTTCATATTCATCTAAACAATAATCCTTTAAAAGGAATTAGATCAATCCATCACAAATTTCTCAAAAACCCTAATTTTCAAATTAGGGTTCATACGAAAATATTTTTGATTGGGTCTAATTATTATGGCGGGTTTTATTCGTCTAGGTTATGTTAACATACGTTTGAAACAGTTTTGTCTATATCAAACATGTTTATGAGTTATCTTTATTTTTGTTGTTGAGTTTTAGGCAAAATTTGTGTTAGAGGTTAAGAGTTCATGGGTTTGTGGTTATAAGGTATATTTGGTGTTTGTGAATGTGTTAGAACAAAATTTGTGATGCTATAAAACCCATAAGGATTATCTTAGATTTTTCGTAAGTTTTTGGGTTTGAATTGTGCTTAAAAGTGTTTGGATAAGTGTATATGAGTATATCTAGTTTGTCTGTGGTTAAAACTTCCCTTTGTGTGCTTAAAATAGTTTCTTTACTTTCTTGTGTGGATAGAAGTGTGGTTTGATTCTTGAAAAGATCTTAAAAATGGCCTAAAATGATTCTAAAGTTGTTAAATGATGATGTAAAGATCTAATTTATATGGTTTAAGTTATAGAAGGACTTAAGTCTCAAGAATGTATACTTAAAATGGTCAAAAGAAAAATCTAGGTCAAATTATACAATAATAAAAATAAATAGTACATTTATTGACGTCGTCAAAGACTTGAAAACACAGGGTGTTATATGTGTTTTTATTCTTGGCTGCGGTTTGTGTAAATTTTAGGTTGCGGTTTGTGTAATTAAATTGGCTGCGGTTTGTGTCATTTATATTAGGTTGCGGTTTGTGTAATTCACTTGACTGCGGTTTGTGTAAAACACTTGTCTGCAGTTTGTGTAAACCAGACTTGGCTGCGGTTTATGTATGACAGGGTAACAAATGGTTGCGGTTTATGACATTTTATGAACAAAAACTCTACCGAAATTTTGAAAAATCCTAAGAACATAACAAACATTTTAGACTATCCAGAATGGACAAGTTTGACTATAGACTACACTTTGACCAGTTGACTTCGGTTGACTTTGGCTAAAATTGTGGACTTTCATTAGTTGGACAATTTTGTGACCATTGACCTTAGTTCACTGTTTCGAACTGTATAACAAACCAGACTTAATCATTCAAAACTTAAAACCAATCATACCAACAAGAATAGTTAATCTAATCAGTAAAGTATATATTGTCATGTATATAAACTGTATTGGATAACTCTTAAGCAGAATCATGAAGCAAGATAAAGATCAACAAGCAGCCCATGATGAAAAGTTGGTTCCTTTAGATGACAGAGTCAAAATTGGTAAAAGCAATCTTAGAATGGATCCTTCCATAACTCAGAGAGAGGAAACTTATCAAGTTATTTTAGATATTATCAAGAACACTCTGTGCTACAACGCCTTTCTTATTTCTGCTGATGTACCTGAAATTTACATGCAGCAGTTCTGGCTCACAATCAAGAAGGTTAAGAAATCCTCTTTCTACCAGTTTGACATCGACAACAAGACATGTCAAATTGATGTTGAGATATTTCTAGAAATTCTTGATATTTTCCCTAAAGTTCCAAATTAAATGTTCATTGTCCCTCCATCATCATCTGATTCACTCATAGAATTTCTTCTAGAACTGGGCTACAAGGGTCAATTGAAACACATCTCTGAAATGTATATTGACCAGATGAATCAACCTTGGAGAACCTTTGGAGCTATCATAAACAAATGTTTATCGAGAAAGACGTTGAGCAATGACAGACTCCGACCGTCAAGAATTGGAATTTTGTGGGGCATTTACCATATTGCAAATGTTGATTATGCTGCATTGATATTGGAAGATTTTCAATACCAGATTGATAATTGTTAGTCTAAAGTCAGAAGACGTGAGATCATGCCCTATCCCAGGTTCACTAAAGCTATCATTCACCATTTCATGACAAAACACAAATCAATTTCCATGAGACAAGGTTCTCCTTATCATACAGTTGATGATGATGAGATGTTGGATAGACTGAAGTTCATCAACAAAGGAGACATTTACAAAGTAAATGGAAAACCTATTCCAGATACGTGGATAACTAATGAAATCAAGAAATCTGAAGCATACAAGATGTACTTCAAATATTCCACTGGCTTAATCCCTCCAAAGAAGGGAAGAGGTAGAGGAGCACAAGGAACTAAGGCAACTGATGCTCCAAAGCAGACAAACGTTGTTCGTAAGAAGACAAATGATGCCTCAAAGAAGAAACAGCCAAAGAGAAAGTTGGTACTTCATGATGAATCTGATGAATCTAAAGGAGAACCTGAAAATAGGCCAACTGGCAGAAAGAAAAGGACACCCAGAGTTGTTGTCATTCAAGAACCTCCAAGTGTCCCTATAAAGGAAACAAAAATGTCATCTGGAAAGCTTAAAGGTATTGAATTTCTATCTGATGAAGAACAGTTAGAAATAGATACTTAGAGAGCAATCAAAGCAAGCAAACGTAAATGCAGATTTCAACATCAAACTGGTGGCTCAAGTGAAGGAGCTGGTCTTAGACCAAAGGTTCCAAATGAGCTAACACAAAAATCTGCAGACTCAAATAAAGGAGCTGGTACTTCACCAGAGGTTCCAGATGAGTTAAAAGACAAAAGTGAAGCTAAAGATGATCTTGATGACTAGGGCTCCACTGATGATGATGAAAATCTACTCGCTTACAAAGATGAGAAACCCGAAGATATACCATGGCAATCCACTGATGATGATGTATCTGAGAATGATGATGATGATGATGCTAAGAGTATTGATATTAAAAAGACTGATGATGAAAGGATGGAAACTGATGTTGAAGATCAGGTAAAAGGTGTAGCATAAATGAATATTCCTGAGAAAGCAAAAGAGGGAAATACTAAAAGAGTTTAAGAACAAAAGGACGATGAAGAACTCAAGGCTAGGGAAGAGCAAAAAAGAGATGATCAAGTTGGAGATGAACAATTAGTGATTCCTGCCTCAACAACACAAAGAGAGACACCCAGTCTGCTTCAATCCACCTCCAGTCATTCGGTCTCTTTTAACTTTGGTAATTAATTTTATTTGTTCTCCTAATGCATCTCTTATCGATACTATTCCAGAAAATGCTAAAGCAAATATCAATTCCTTGTTCGATATTCAAATCTAACAAGATGTGCCTAATATTCAGCAAGAACCATTTCATGCTGTTAAAGTGTCTGTCATTCTCGAAACAACACAACAACCACCATCTACCCCACCAGCACCTCCACTACCAGCTATACAAAATTCCATCTACTCAAGTTTCTAACTCTGAAGCAGTAAAATCTGTTGTCCAAAGATTTACTAAATTAGAACACCTATCAAGGAACTTAAACAAGCTGATCATTCTACAGTTATTCTTGCTTCAATCAAATCACAAGGACCATTAGTAGTCAAGGACTATCTTGGATTAAGTCTCCCAGATGCATTTCAGAAGGTACTTCAGTCATACATTGAAGAACTTAAAAAGGAACTTTCTTAGAAGAGGGACTACAAGGATGTCATTGAAGAGTCAGTTCAAGCTCATGTTATCAATGAAGTCAAGAAATTTCTGTCAAAGTTTCTACCAAAGGCAGTAAAGGAAGCACTTGAGAAGACTTCACTCTCTTTAGGTCTATCTTCCTCCCAAGGTTAATCCGCTATTCAAACAGCCGAGTCTCTTTCTGAGTATGAACTGAAGAAAATACTATACAAAAAGATGCATAAGAGCCAATCTAACCTGACTCATACTATGCATTAAGAACTATTTGATGCACTAACTTGGTCAATGTTACTTGATGAAGCAATAAGGAAAATGTGACAAACCTGATTTAGTTCCCAAGTAAAGAGACCGAGGAGATGCTCAAGATGAAGACCCTTCAGCTAGATCAAACCAGGGTAAAAAGACCAAGAAGAGAAGATTCAATGAGTCTGAATCATCTAAAAAGACACCCACTACCAAAGAATCATCTAAAGGCAAATCTCCGGCTAACACCTCTAAATTTGGCAAATCTGTTACTGCAGAAGAACCAGTTGAAGAACCCATTTTTGAGAAGGCCTCAAATGACGTTGAACAAACCTTTGATGATAAGATAGATATTGCTGATGAAACACAAGCAGATGTTGTTCCCAAGATTCTGAAGAAGGATTGGTTTAAAGATTCTCCAAAACCTAAAGTATTTAACCCTGACTGGAATACAGTCAAAATCATTGATGATGCTCCAGAACAGCTATGGTTTAATGAGATGGTATAAGCCGAGAAGCCTCCACTCATGTTTGATGAATTGATGAGTACTTCCATTGATTTTTTTGCGTTTGCCATGAATCATCTCAAACTAAACAAGATCACAAGAGAAGTTCTAGTGGGTCTAGTGTTCAATCTACTCAAAGGTACCTGCAAAAGCTATGTTGAATTGGAATACAATATGGAGGAATGCTTTTATGCTTTGACTGGGCAAACCCTGAAGGCCACAAACATTCATTTGATATAAGCAAGCCTATACCGCTGCAAGATAAAGACAGTCGGCTTGTAATTCTTGTCGAATTCTTCTTCAACAATGATCTTGAATACTTGAAAGCAAAAAAATAAATAAAGAACGTACTCCTCTTCAATTACTAAGACACCAACTGCAAGGTATACTATGGAAGGCATTGAAGACATAATTCTGACACTATGGACTCTAGTCATTATTGCCTATGACAAGGATGCTGCTCTTGGAATATCTCACTAGGGTCCACAACGACAACAATACTATAGAGCTATGATCAACACAGTTTCCAAACACAAAGTCTTCTCAACTATGAGAATTCTGAGTGTTGTTAGTGTTCAGGGGTGGAAAAAGATCTTGGGTATGCTACTCTGCGAGAAATATTGTAAGCGAGAGCTGATCAGAAACTTTACAAGTTCAAAGAAGGTGGCTTTTCAGACTTACACCTTAATGACATTGAAGACATGTTGTTGCTGATTGCTCAAAACAAGCTCTTCAACCTAGACGGTGATGTGATTGTAGACTTCGTCACTGCTCTCAAAATGTTCACCCGAGGAATCATTGTTAAGAACAGGGTTGAAGATGTGCAGCTAGGTGTTGAAAGTTACCAAAGAAAGCTCAACCTAACCAAGCCTCAAAGAACATGTCAGCATTTCTCAGTCAAAGAACCATACACTCTAAACTATAATCCGTCGAGGATTATCTATGAAGACAAGAACAAGAAGAAAAGGCTGATGCGAGCTGATGAAGTGCATAAGTTTTGTGACGAGACTCTCTAATCAGTTTGTAAAATTCTTCGTGAAAGGCTCCTGAACTTCAAGTTTGGTTACAACAAAGACATGCCTTTGAGGGAGTGGACAACAAAGGATAAGAAACGTACAAGCATCATGGCGAAAAACATTGATGATCGACTGTTCAAAAGACGAATTCTGAGAAGCTTAGAAGTACTGGTTGGTGGATTGAAAACAGAGACGAACAAATGACTGCTACAGAGGACAGTATAACTACGTCATACTTGGTTTAAACATGTCAGGTCCTATCTCCTATCTTATCTTGTATAATATATAAATATGTAGTGTACCAAAATAAGTATATATGTGTTAAGTACAATTTTTCATGAATTTTTCATTAAATTCAAAATCTTTCAAAATATGTACTAAACACTATATTCTTCCCTCAATAATTGAGGGGGAGCATTAAAATGTTCCATATAAGCTTGCTAATTAGGAACATCTCTCTCCCCGAATAGTTTTACTCAATTGATATCCCAAATATCAAAAGATTTTAACATTTTGGATAAGGGGAGAAAATGTGATTAAAAACTATGCAACTAATAAATGTGATAAAAATGACTCTAGTTCAAATTCCTTCAAGACATGATAAAGTTGTTATATTAACATTAGTTAAGCATGTTAGGATAGATTATAACAATATTTAACCATTATAACATTTAGTTTTAAGAAAAACATAAAATTAGGGTTTCGGGTGTACGGTTTTGGATCAACATGGAAAATGAGTATGAATTGAGTTATAAAACTTTAACAAGAGTATATTTAGGATCATATGAACATTATAAGAGTGTAGTAGCAGGTATGAAGATCATAGAACATGGGTTTGAGCTTATAGCTTGAATTTTAGCTTTGTACGCCTAGAATAACGACTCAGGGGATTCTTTTCTTGGTTTCTTTTGCTTCACTTATGATCTTGAGACTTCTTAGGACCTCTTAGGATCTTATTAGAGCAAAGTATTGCTGCTATAATAGGTTATAGAGGAGGAATTGGGGGATGAGTAGAAATGAAGGCATAACACCCCTATTTATACCCATTTTGGAACTTGGTGACTAAGGGTGCTTAGAGACCAGGTTAGGACATGTGTGAGAGATAGAGGGTGATGTGTAGAAGCTACATGATGAGTCTTGAGGTCTAGAGGTGGTAGGATTGCAAGGTGGAAGTTGGTTTGTGGTGTTTTTGAATTCGGCAAGACTTAGGGACCAAGGGAAATGATGTGGCCATTTTAGCAACCATGGAATGTGTTAGACCTGCTTGTAAGCTGATATGGGAAGTATGGAGGTGAGTCATGAGGTGCTTGTTTGAAAAGAAAAGCTTTAAATGGGTCATTTTGCAAGAAAAGAGTTCGCGGGTAAACTAGGGCTCAAAATGAGTTTTTGAGCTTGGATTTCGAGTACATTGATGATATAATGATAGATTAATGATCACAAGACTTGTATTAAGGGTTTAAAACAGTATTTGGTTTGTGGTTCGGGTTTAAAATGGGCAAAAATGAGTAAATAAGTCACGGGCTCCAATTAGGGCACGAAATGGTTTCTTTAGGGTTTTCAAGCTTCCAATTCATGTATATTGCTAATATGATTACAAGACTCCTATTAAGAGTTATTAGCAAGAATTCATAGGTGGTTTGGATTTAGAATAGGTGAAATTGAGTAAACGGGTCGAATGTTCCATTTAGGGCACGTTTAGGGTTTCTTGGTTTTAATTCGTGTATAATGGTCATGAAATGATGAAATGATGATTGAATATGATTGATAATGTTGTAATATAAGTTATTACAACTTATTTGAGTGTTGGTTGAGGTTTAGAATGGATAAAAATCAATAAACGGGTCATGGTTTAGAAACTAGCTCGGGTTAGGGTTTCTAGGTTTCATTTCATGAAATCTTATGAAATGAGGATGATTATGGAATGTAAATGAAGTATATAACTTGCTTGTAACTTGTACTTGATAGATTGTACAAGATTGTTTAGGAAAACGGAGGTGAAACGGCTATTTTGGATGTCGTGCATTAATGACTTGTACATTATGCTTTAAAGGACTTGTACCTTATTTTGGAGGGAAGATGTATTCAAATGAGATGTTATATTACTTGTACATGAGCTTTAGTAGCTTGTGCATTCACTTTAGATATTAACCTTTCATGGAATTAGGGTTTAGAGGTATATGATAACGGTTTAAAGCCCGTTTTGATATAACGTTGCGAATGGTACATTATATGAGTAATGTACTTTGTAATAATGATATGATGATATTGACTTGACATGTTATAATGTTTGCTTGACATATATGTAGATTGGATGGCCATAGATAGGTTGCGTGAGCTTGTCTACTTTAGATATGCAAGTTACATTGCATATTGAGATATTGGCAATGCAAGTAATGTAATAAAGCGAAAAATTTCCCCGTACAATTGTGGTCATAATAAAATAGGTTGATTTTGCATTTGATGAAAATTCTGGGTTGTTATAGTCTCCACCCCTTACAGAAATCTCGTCCCGAGATTTAGTCGAATGCCGGAGAGATGTCAAGGAATGATTATGAATTTGTAAGAGAGTTGCTAATCATGTGGGATACAGATTTGGAAATGAACAGATGATAAAGGTAATAATGATAATGATAAGTGAAGAAAAGGAATTATTTGTACAAACGGATTGAAAGAAACTTGTTTGTACGTATGCTATATACTTAAGCCTACTTATTTATAATTTGTCACTTACAAAGAGAAGCGTCCAAATCCTTGTAACTGAGAATTTATAAATTCATAGTTCGGAGATTTATAATTTTCTTATTCAAATGAAGAAGCGTCCTAATTCATTTCAATAAGATGATCATAAATCGTCTTACCTAAGCATAAAAACATGATATCAAAACGGTAATGTACAGAAATGATATGATCATGAAAGGTAAGAAAATATGGAGATATTAATTGTACTGACGCCCATATAGTCGAGGATGATAATTTATGTTTCAAAGTTATGAGGAGAGTATTCAGAGTTGAACATAATGGAATTGACAAATGATGTCGAGTTTTGATATCACCAGATAACAAGATGTAACGGAATCATCACTTTATTTATTTCATGGATAACTTTACATATGAAACTTTAAAAGAGTTGATACTTATGCTACGTGTCTCGTGGTAGGATTCTAGATAAAAGCAACAAACGACAAGGATTGTAGTTTGATGTTTGGGGTTTTCAGACTTATGAAGTGTGTTTCAGAAGATTCTGGTGATGAACTTGAATATCTTCGAGAGTTGTTTCTAGAGTAGAAATCCTAGAGTGAACAAAAGCAAACTTGTCTCTAAGTACGCCCTCCTATAGCCCTGTTGTTTGCTTTTGAGCACCGATTTGCATAATGTCCTTTCTCTCCACAAACATTACAAGTTATGGATACTGATTGTAGGTTGTTTCTAGTGGTTGGTCTTTTATTTCTGCAATTCTTGGTCAGATGACCTACTCTATTGCAAGTCCAACACTTGACAGTGCAGGGTCCTATGTAATGCAAGGTGCACCTTTCACACAAGGGACGATTCCCAGTATATCTATTGGCAGCAGCATAAGTCCTGAAGGTTTCTTGCCTTCTATTCTGCTGTTGGTGGTAATCATTGTTACGGTTGTTGTTGTTATAGTTATTTTGATAGTTGTTGTTGATGATGTTTCCCTTATCCTTAAGCTTTCGTTTGAGATCGTTGATTTATTGTGTAGAATCATGCTTTATTATCTGATCCATTAACCTCTGGGCTATGTTGGTGGCTTCCTCCAAAGTCTGAGGCTTCGAGGCAGTAACATTTCCTTCAATACTTCTGGGTAATCCACTGATGAAGACTTCCATAAGTTTCTCGTTGTTTGGTACCATGTTTGGGCATAAGACGGCTAATTCCTGGAATCTCCTAATGTAAGTCTTAAGATCATTTCCTTTTACAACCAAGTTGTAAAATTCGTCTTCCATCTTCTTCACTTCAGTTCGAGGGCAATACTTATTGGTTAAGAGCCTTTTTAATTCGGTCCAAGTGATTTGATTAGCTTGATCTATTCCAATAGGTTGGGCGTATGCATTCCACCATGACAGGGCATCATCGGTTAAAGTACCGGTAGCAAATGTCACTTTGTTTTCCTCGGCATAGTTGCTATGACAAAATACCGATTCAGTCCGCTCAAACCAGCGAATGAGGCCAACTGCTCCTTCCGTACCATTGAAGTAGAAAGGTTGACAGCTAACGAACTCTTTATAGTTTCCCGTTTTTGCTATAGGGGATCCAGTAGGTCTGGTGTTTCGGTTAGGATTACTAGCACTTGCCATTGTTGCAGCTTGTGCTTTCAAAGCTAAGGAAATGCCATCAGTAATCAGTTGCTGGATGGCAGCTAAAGTTATGGCTGGTGTTTCGGATGTTGACGTCCTTTTGGGAGGCATTCTATCAACATAAGACAACACGTAGTAAGAATGATATCACAAGTTTTAAAAGAAAATGTAATGTTTAAAATGCTTAAAGAGTAATGCTCATTTTTAAATTTTAAGCACTTAAAGGTTATGGTATGATTCATAATGATGAAGACGGAGATAGTGATGCAAATGATGGAGATGATGATGAAAGAGAGATAAGCTAGAAATAAGATACGAAACGGGATTCCTTTGTATAAACAACTTGCCTTTTTACTGTACATAGTCAAGATTTGACAAGCATTTTTATTTATACCACACATCCCGTGGCTAGGATCTAACTAGTCTAACAGTTTGTTGATTTTGAGCTTGTAGATGACATCCTAAAGATCTTCCTGATCTGTTTGGTGACGAGCTTGGATCTCCTCAATGATTTGTTCAAGATTGGAAATTCTGTAGTGAGCAAAGGCAATCTTATCCTTTTGCCCTAATTTCTTCCTTTGAAGTTTGATAATCTGAGAACGGATTCTCTCAAGTTCGATCTTTAGTTCGTCACTATTCCTTCGTATGATCATTATATTAATACGTCCTTATTCCATTTTCTTAATACGGTGAAAAGAGAGTTCTTCTAAGTAATTCAAAATATCTTCAATTTGTTCCTCATGATGTTTCAGATACATCTTAATTGAACATTTTTCTATTTCGAATAATTGAGGTGGGGTAGGTGTATAAACTGAGAAAGATGGTGATACCAAATTACAGGTTTGATTTCGAGATGGATTAGTAGAAGAGAGTGATGGAAGACCGACTGGCTTGTTAGATGGTAATATTAGGAATAAAGAAATATCGGGGGTCAAATAGTAGTGATGGTGGTAACACTAGAGATGGAGTTAAAATAGCTGGTGGAGTAGTAGAATCTTGTGATGACATAGGTGATTCCTTAGCATAAAATGCTTGTACGTCCTTTAAACAAGGATTATTGTAGAAAGGTAAAAATACTGGTGGGATCATATTATCTTTAGAGTTTTCCAAAGAGTTAAAAGAACTGCTTTCCGATGAAGTTGGGAAATAATCCGATGAGACCGAAGTATAGTTAAGAATATTCATAGAGGAAAAAGCATCCTCAATATCGGAAGTAGAGTGGTTGGGAGAAGACATCATTCTATTAACAACCCAATCGTAAATAACATATGTTATTTATGGTATAATATAGTATAATAGTTATGTATCTTTACATACTGTTCGGGAATGTAGTGGCACGGAGGACTTTGATGGCTAGAAAAAGAAATGTAGTTATAGTTTAGGTTTTGACCTTGTTCTCTATAACCATGGCGCTGATACCAATCTGTAACACCCCTATTTTGACAAATATAGCAGCGGAAGCTAATCTGGGGTATTACTTCATGGATACAACAATCATAATCATAGAAAACGACTCAAAAGAGACGTTTTTAATAGATAAGTTTCATTCATTAAAACTCAGAGTTTTAAAAGGAGGTCCAAATCTAGAAACATAAAATATGATCTGTAACAAGTTTTAAGCATTTCATGTCATGGCACTCCATGCCATAAGTTGCTCAAATACCTGGATAAACATGCATAAAAAAAGAAAGGGTACACAAAGGTTGAGTGAAATTCATAGGTTTGATATGTAATAGTTGAATACAAGTTATCATAATGGAAATATTGGTATTGCAGGGATAATTATCATGGAGAACATTATTATCATGGAGAACAGTATTATTACCCTAAACTCATGAATCACATAAAGAGATATTAAAGAGATATTGGGAGATACTACCCAAAAAGGTATTTAAAGAGATATTGGGAGATACTACCCAAATAGATATTGAAGAGATATTGGGAGATACTACCCAAAGAGATATTGAAGAGATATTGGGAGATACTACCCAAAGAGATATTGAAGAGATATTGGGAGATACTACCCAAAGAGATATTGAAGAGATATTAGGAGATACTACCCAAAGAGATATTGAAGAGATATTGGGAGATACTACCCAAAGAGATATTTTCATGTACTTAGGCAATAATATATCAGGATAGCATATAGTTTAGAAAACACTTGCATTCATGGTTTATAGTAGGTATCACGGGATTATAAAGTATGTGAGGTTATGAACTCATTAAGTCTTTGAAAAGTAATCACATTGTTATAAGATAAACGAGTATGTAAAAGAGTTTGTAACAAGCATGTATCCCCCTCGCGGGTTTATAAAACATGTAAATAAGTAAAGGCGAGGTTATGAACTTCACCTGATAGGTAGATGTAATATATATTCCAAAATGAAAGCTGACGACCTTATCACAATCTTAACAGGGAAGGTTGATATAGCAAAATGATAGTAAACAGCCACGTCACGCAACCTGAGTAAATATGTCAAGTCTTAGGAAGATTGTACTCTAGAACTTTGGTTCAGAGAGTCTAATATTGTTATGAGTTTGATTGGAAAGTTTGGAATTATTGTATCACCGTTCGGGCCATCATAATTCAGAAGTCATTCAGTAAACGTTTGAGGAGCTAGGGCACTTTAAATCGTAAACCCAACAACTCAGTCAGAACGTAATACCAAGATGAAACCCCTTAATATGAAGCTCCCTAGTATTGTGATACGATATAATCGGTTTTAAGCGTTTTGATCAATATCTGGAAATGATAAGCACGACAAGCGTTAATTAAAGTTATGTCTTGTAATGTTTTGAATACATTTTTATACTTTTTCAAAATGTTACATTTTAGACCCTTGAGAATGAAAAATGGCAAAATATACCCTTGAAGTTTGCACTTTTACAAGTTTGGTCCTTCTAGTTTAAAAGATGTACAAAGTAAACCTTGTACTTTGGAAAGTGACATAATAGACCCTTATAGTTATACTTTGATAAAATGACATATTCAGTCCTTCTAGTTATTAATTTTAGAAAGTTACAATATATACCCCTTGCATGGAATACTTTTGCAAAACAAGTCCAAAATGCCATGCAAGCTTACTTTAAGTTTCTAAATGATATTTTTAGGTTATAGCTTATTAATATAAAATATGAAGATTTAACGTAACAAAAGTTCAGATTAACGATTCGTTAAGCTAGGAAGCAAAATGGGTCATATTAGGGTTTCAAAACGAAAATGCGCGGGTTTTAAGTTCAAATTCCTTCAAGACTTGATAAAGTTGTTATATTAACATTAGTTAAGCATGTTAGGATAGATTATAACAATATTTAACCATTATAACATTTAGTTTTAAGAAAAACATAAAATTAGGGTTTCGGGTGTACGGTTTTGGATCAACATGGAAAATGAGTATGAATTGAGTTATAAAACTTTGACAAGAGTATATTTAGGATCATATGAACATTATAAGAGTGTAGGATCAGGTAAGAAGATCATAGAACCTGGGTTTGAGCTTATAGCTTGGAAAAGGGTCGAAATCGGGACTTTTAGCTTCGTACGCCTAGAATAACGACTCTGGGGCTTTTATTTCTTGGTTTATTTTGCTTCACTTCTGATCTTGAGACTTCTTAGGACCTCTTAGGATCTTCTTAGATCAAAGGATTGCTTCTATAATGGGTTATAGAGGAGGAAGTTGGGGATAAGTAGAAATGAAGGCATAACACCCCTATTTATACCCATTTTGGAACTTGGTGACTAAGGGTGATTAGAGACCAGGTTAGGACATGTGTGAGAGCTAGAGGGTGATGTGTAGAATCTACATGATGAGTCTTGAGGTCTAGAGGTGGTAGGATTGCAAGGTGGAAGTTGGTTTGTGGTGTTTTTGAATTCGGCAAGACTTAGGGACCAAGGGAAATGATGTGGCCATTTTAGCAACCATGGAATGTGTTAGACCTGCTTGTAAGCTGATATGGGAAGTATGGAGGTGAGTCATGAGGTGCTTGTTTGAAAAGAAAAGCTTTAAATGGGTCATTTTGCAAGAAAAGAGTTTGCGGGTAAACTAGGGCTCAAAATGAGTTTTTGAGCTTGGATTTCGAGTACATTGATGATATAATGATAGATTAATGATCACAAGACTTGTATAAAGGTTGCTTAAGGGAGCTAGTTTCTTAGTCATAAGGTGCTTGGTTGCAAAGGAAACTTTCAAAATGGGTCAAATTGCAAGAAAAGAGGTCGCGGGTTCCATTAGGGCTCGGATTGAGTTTTCTTGCTTATAATTCGAGTACATTTGTGATATAATGATAGATATATGTTCACAAGACTTGTATTAAGGATTAATAACAAGAATTGATAGGTGGTTCGGGTTTAAAATGGGTGAAAACGAGTAAACGGGTCCAAAGTCAAATTAGGGCACGTTTAGGGTTTCTTGGATTTATTTCGTGTATAATTGAGATGAAATGATGAAATGATGATAGAATATGATTGATAATGTTGTAAATTAAGTTATTACAACTTATTTGAGTGTTGGTTTAGGTTTATGATGGATAAATATCGAGAAACGGGTCATGGTTTAGTATTTTGCTCGGGTTAGGGTTTCTAGGTTTCATTTCATGAAATCTTATGAAATGAGGATGATTATGGAATGTAAATGAAGTATATAACTTGCTTGTAACTTGTACTTGATAGATTGTACAAGATTTTTTAGGAAAACAGAGGTGAAACGGCTATTTTGGATGTCGTGCATTAATGACTTATACATTATGCTTTAAAGGACTTGTACCTTATTTTGGAGGGAAGATGTATTCAAATGAGATGTTATATTACTTGTACATGAGCTTTAGTAGCTTGTGCATTCACTTTAGATATTAGCCTTTCATGGAATTAGGGTTTAAAGGTATATGATAACGGTTTAAAGCCCGTTTTGATATAAGGTTGCGAATGGTACATTATATGAGTAATGTACTTTGTAATAATGATATGATAATATTGACTTGGCATGTTATAATGTTTGCTTGACATATATGTAGATTGGATGGCCATGGATAAGTTGCGTGAGCTTGTCTACTTTAGATATGCAAGTTACATTGCATATTGAGATATTGGCAATGCAAGTAATGTAATAAAACGAAAAATTTCCCCGTATAAATATGGTCATAATAAAATAGGTTGATTTTGCATTTGATGAAAATTATGGGTTGTTATAACATATCAATACAAGATAAAGATAAAAGAATCAAGACTACGAGCAAAAATGAAGACATTTATAGAATGCTAGGATTAAGTGTTTGTAACTTGGAGTGACCTCCCTTAGGGGGAGATTGTTAGGAATCGAGAAAAGACTCGGTCACTTCCAAAATAGTATATTGTAGCTCGTAGTCAATCGTTTAGTTACGTGTAAGCTAATCGGGCCAAGTCCATGGACAATCGATGAGCTTGGTGTCCATATGTAGAAGTATATAAGCCCTCTCAATGCCATAGAGAGGGTTTTGGTCACTTGTAAGAACACACATCTTATGTTATTCTCTCTTTCTCTCTCTATAAGTGTCAACCATCATTTCTCTGTCTAGTTCTTTCTTAGAAACTCATCTAGGTCTTGATTTGTTGATATCATTAATTTTCCCAAGAGTTGGACCCTCCGTTGTGAATATTAGAACCATTAAAGCCTAAGACGTTAGACTGCTGGTTTGGACGAGGGACCTCATTCATTGCACCTCTTTGAATAATGGGAGCCAGTCTTAGTGACATCGTCCTCCATGTTCTTTTGGTTTCTTGTAAATGAGCTGCTAGTAATGGATCCCCTTGGAGGCTGCGGCTGAACCCAGGTCGGGGTTCCATCTGCATCTCTTCATCCATATCCTCACTACAATAGCTCAAGCGAGTCGCAATGCCTTGTAACCTTAAATCCCTCATCCTCTTCCTTATAAGAGTAGGGGGTGTAAACAAGCTGAGCCACTCGTGAAAAGCTCGGGATCGAATTAGTAAAATCCTCGAATGAACCAAGCTCGAACCTAACTTTGGGCTTATTTTATAATCGAGCTCGAGCCCGAGCTTTATAAAAGAAACTCGAGTAGGCTTGCAAGCCTAAACGAGCCCTTTAAATATATATGTATATGTATTGTCTATACTACGTATAATTGTGTATAAACAAGCTTAAAATAAGTAAACGAGCACGAGCTCGAGCCTTCAGAGATTAACGAGCCGAGCTCCATTTGAACTTTGTTTTCTTCAAAACATCATATAATTTAGTTGAGCCTGTGCTTGAGCCGAACTCGAGCTTGTTAAAACTTTTATGAGACGAGCTCGAGGTCAAAATATGAGGCTTAAAACGAGCTCGAGCCTGAGCTTGAGCTTTATATATATAAATGAGCTGAGCTCGAGCTCTTGCAGGATTGGGCTAGGCTCGGCTCGTTTCCACACCTACATAAGAGGCTCTAAACATGAGTAGTTTGCCATCACGAAGGCTTCATCATTTGTTTATGTATCGGGGTGTATTGGGGTTACAGGCTGCGTTTAGCTGTTTGAGGCTATGTTTGATGCAAGATTTGTAGTTGTTTGGGGGTTCCTCATGAATTCTCCCTTCCCTCATTCCGGGACTACCATAGTTGACGTCATAAGCGCTGGCGATGAAGGTATTGTGTCGACTTCCATCACCATGTGGTTATAAGATCAGAAGTATCAAAGGTAGAGTATGAAAATGACCCTAAGAATTAGTATTTTGCGGGTCCTACCGGGTGTGCCACTGATCGTACAATGTTTGAACCTTCTTGATTAAAACATGCGTTGAGAGCAGACTGAGATACTTCAAAGTGTAAGTGAGATATTTAAAATAAGACAAAAGAAAATGCTTGGGTTAGTCGGAGAGCAGGGTGGACCCTGCGAACCGACTCTGACGTGAGAATCAGATGGTATGTAAAAGTGGTAATTTTTAAAGAGAGAGTAGTGACGGAATAAAAACATACTTGATTTGTGTAAATGAGTCGGCTATTTATAGGCAAACCATAGGAATGACCTAGAATCTGCCATGTGTCTCAACCAAGTTGGCTGAGGGGAGCATGATCTCGTTAGTCAATGGGAGATCGTCTGCCGAAGCTTCGAGATTGCGCCCATGTGCAACAGTTATGCACGAGCGGGAATAAAGAACAGCCGTTGTCCTTATTGGGTCCACAAAATATAATGTTTTGTCTTTAGTTGCGAAGCGTTTGTTCTTGTCGGAGACTCTGGTTCCTCGGAGGCTAAGGCTCCGCCTGAAGTGGACTTCGCTTGTGTATTGGCGGATTTTCTTATGGTAGCTTGGTAGACTTTATGCCAATTAACACTTCGGAATGCCATATGCACAACATCAGAGGCTAGGCTTCGACCATAAAATAGAATACACCATCAATAAGTTATATTGGAACAATTAAAAATAGATTCATGAACAATTAATCTGAGTTGGGAAAGGTATCAAGTTTTGATATTGTATTAATCTTTAACTTTACTTTCTCCCAAAATATGTCTCATAAGTACATCTCTTTCTTAGGTTTTAGCATTTATAGTCACTAAAAGTAATTGATTAAAGGAGGAATTACATAATAATAATTCAGTATAAATTAAGTAGTTTATTTTAGTGATTAGGTACCTAGTTTATGTAAGTCTATGAATTCTCCTACTATGTAATAGTTGTAGTCTTGTATAAATCATCTCATTTTTTGTTATGTGATATAAGCACTAAATTTTTTTGATGTAAGAATTGTTCTAAATCTATCCGTATTATAAGTTGTAAAACTATAGACAAGATTTTAGTTAGAATTTTATGGGTTTTTAAGTTTTGCATTTAGTTTTTCTATATTAACATGGGGAGCATCCAATGTGTAAGAACATATTTTCGGATGATAACAACATTAGATGTTGAATTTTAAAGCGACTAGACAAGTACTCATGCATGATAATGAGATTTTATAATGGGGTAAAAGCCAAAAAGCTAAAAATGTTTGTCTTTTGTACTAAAGTGTTAAACATGTCCATTTAAGTATCAATATGTTATATCAAAATTCAAATTTGGTACTATTATGAGTAAATTTGACAAAAAGATCCTTGTGTTATTCATCTCCATATGTTAAAAAAACCTTCTAACATTTACTTGTTCAAAAACTTGACTCCACAACAACTTTCGACTAAAATTCGATTGATTTTGCACCTGTTCGAAACTCGACTAACAATTAACCAAAAATCAAGTCACTATACAACTCTCAACCGTCACACTCATCACAATCACAACATCAACTAAATACCACAAAACTCAATTTAAAATTCGAATGTCCCTTTCAAACAACAACAACTCTCTACTGTCAACATCATCGATATTTTCTAAGGTTATAAATAGCGTGAGGCGTGAAGTGGCGGCATGACCAAGCCTCGTGGCTTAGGAGTCATGGCGAGTGATGACGTTTTTTAAGGCGTGATTAAAGCGGCACAAAATATGAAAATATTTATAAATTTATATATTTATATCATATTTTAAATATATTGAATTTATAAAAAGTGTCATACATAAGGAATAAAGTCAAGAAACTATCTTTGCATGTAATCTTTTTCATTTATATAAAAAAAGATTTTTATAGAAATTGAATTCAAAAAAGCCTCAACGTATCACGCTTTATCGCGCGTTATCATGTTTTTTTCATTTTACATCTCACGTCATGTCTTAAGCCTACTCCTTGGTCTATTGCGTAGCGTGGAGGTCACGCCTCACGCCTTTGCGAGGACTTAGCGGCACCATGACATGCCTTTTAGAACCTTGATATTTTCTCTCTCGTTAGAAAATTTACAAGAGAAAAGGAATCAAAAACCCACAAGATCAGCTTCGAATAACATCAAAAATATCAGAAATTGCTTGTTTAAAAATCAAAAACTTCAAATTTGAGACCTTACAAAAAAAATCTTCAAGCGTTGTAATTTATAAAGAAAAGTTTTCATTTTAATTAGAAAAAAAAAGAAAAAGAAAAAGGAGAACAAATGATGTATGGTTTTGAGAAAGAAGAAAAATGGCTAACTACCCCTTGCATCCAGAACACTTTAAACAAATCTTCCAATTCCCATACTATACTTAAACATGGTACCAACAAAAACCAAACCAAAAAACCAAAAGTTTGTTCTCTTAACTCTTTGAAATTAATAGACCCCATCAATGGAATCAATGTTCACCTGGTTAAAAACAAAACACACGAACAAACGCATGAGACTACACTACCTCCATCCAAATCCCTCTCAAACAATGACTCAAACATCCAACGTTGCAACCTTCGATTTCTTAAACGAAGCTCTGTGAAACCCGTCGAAAGTGATCATGAAGTTACAAAAACTATTGAAATAGGCTCACTTATTGGATATAAGATGGAGGGTATGGAACATGAAGTTCATACTATCTTGGGTGATCATCTCGTGCCGAAATGAATATAGCCTCATTAAACGTTAACGAAGTAGGATCTGCTCCAAAAAAGAAATGGGCTAGGAGAATTTGTCATGAGAAGAAAACAATGTTAGTTTCTTGGATCCAGGTGAACTAATACTTCTGTGGGAAAACTAAAAGGGGGGTTTAATAGTTTACGCTTTTTAAATTTTATTGTTTAGCTTGATTATAAAAACTTAGATTCGACTTTATGTGAATTCACAATGTGCACAATATGAACAATTTAACTAATCAAATAAGTAATGACAAGATATGAAATAAGTATGCAAGATAAGAGAAAAGAGATGGAAAGATCAAACAACAATACAAGGAATTATAGAAGTTCGGTAACGAAACACCTCTTCGCCCTACTCCACTCCCCGAGCACCAAACTCGAGTGTTTTCTTCATTATGTCTAAACAAGTCCTTTAGGGGGCGAAAACCGTACACCGCTTGAGCTTTACCCCAATTCTGACTCTATAGTGTAATGTCGAGTTCTCATCCTAGGTAGAACCAATCTATCCACAATATACAAACTTCACAATCGACTAATATGTCATGCGTATCAACAGTAGATGAATCTACTCTCTGTAATTCTACTCACATCTACTTGACGAGTGACACCTGTCTCGCTAGAGACCTGTCTCTCTACAGCCTCATGCTCATCACTTCCTACCCCACCATCTCTGTCATCCAATTTCTCTGGAAGTTCATGTGTCTGAGCTACGAGTTGGTATACCAGTTCTCTAATAGTGAGTGTCTAATCTAATCTCTCGATACGACAACGCGCTCTCTCTCTCTCAGCGCACCCGTGCATCCCTGCTCATCAGTCGCCTCCTATATCACCTCCGATATCTCTACTAAAGACCTACCTGACAGGTCGAGATATGGAGGACGACAGCTTTAGATCTAGTGCGCGATGGCCATTCCTAGATTAATATGATACGTGTGAAGGCCTAGACTATCTCACTTGTCAGTTTTATGCTCCTCGTAGTTGGAGAGGATACACGCAAAAGATTTTACAAGATATGATACCGTGTTGATTCAGGGTTGCATCTGTGCGCATCTAGAGCGGAGTAAGACTATTGTACGTTGCGTTGACGACAGTGGGGGAGGACATCTCCTCCAGAATGTCATATAAATACATGGATTATTCCTTCACTATTTTTTTCACTTTTGCATTATTCTTCTGATATAAAACAAGCCCACGACATCTCATTAAAATCATTTGATCAGATAATCATAAATTCCAAGTTTATCAGTTAAACTATCAAGTGCAAGAGAAGAATACTTCATACCTCAAGTGAAGAAGTATTACTCCTTTGTGTGTTGTTGCAATCTTTTGGCATCCATATTTAACTTGTAAATCATTTATAATCTTATAGTTGTGTAGTTGGTTAGTCTTGATGATTGTTGTAAGTGATAGTTGGATCCTTGGTTGATCTTTCACTAGTAGTGTGTTAGTATGGTGAGTATTATAGTTGTAGCTTGGTGAATAGTCGTTGTGTTAAGAAAACTAGGTAGTGAGAAGTTGTGTGTCGTGTTCAAGTCGTGAAGCAAAGTTGTGTAGTGAAGTTGTGAAGTTGTGAGTAGATTGGTCTAGCTCATGATTATAGATCGGCATAAGCTTAGTGTCGGTAACATCAATGGATAAGCGAAAGTTGTTGTTAGGTTTTCTTCGCCTATGAGGGAGCTTGTTGACATAGTGAAGAAAACTCTCGAGTTAGAGTGATCGAAGGATGTGGAGTTGGAAAGAGGGACTTCGTTGCCGAAACCTACTATAAACTCTCGAGTTGTGTTTGATTGTTCTTATGTCATTCTTGGTCTTACATTATGGTCTCATACTTTCCTTAATTTAGTTGGTTCTAGTTGTTTAGATAAGTATATTGTTCATAATGTGCAAGTGTTGAATTAACATAAAGTCGAATCTAGAATTTTTACAAACACTTTAAAATCTTAAATTAAAAAGCGGTAAACTATTCAACCCTCCCCCCCTTCTAGTTTTCCACAGAAGACTTTTCCTTGCATAATCGTGATCCGAAGTCGGAAATTCTGCTAAATAAGCTTTTGTAGTTTTTTTGTTTTTTGCGTATATTGATTATGTTTTAGTAAAATTAATTGTTCGATTGATTTTGCTTATTTATAAATGTGGCATTTTATTTATATATGTGCAAAATTGATTTTCGAAAATTAATATGGACTAAAAGCACTCGATCATCATGCTTATTATATATATATTGATATGTATTTGCTAGATCGTGATGCGATATATATGTAAACTTGTTATTTCTTGGAACGTTCTATAACACATGGGTTTAGTAGTTTCCGAAAGGGAACCCGCGACTAAAGAACGCAAGAATAAACATTTTTACGTCAATAATTTAACAATATTAAAAGTATGTCGTAATTATTACTAAAGATGGAATAAATCCGTTGCGGGTAGGGTTTAATTATTTCCCATGTGGATTTAACCTGATCCGTAGTAATTTAATTACTCATACTTAAAATATTATAAGCTAAATGTGTTAATCTTAATTTTATAGATCACTTGTGGATTATAATATATAAGAAATGCTTTTAATACATGGAAATTAAAACAAAGATGAAAATGTTTTAAAATATTACAAGGATGTATGCATGCTTCCTTGTATACAATTTTTGATACACTTGTTTTATCAAAATATTTATACCCTTTAAATTAAGTCATTTACCATTTTGTTTTTTACTCTAAGACTGTCTTAGGTGATTTGCAAAACAAGGTAATATAATAATCGTATGGTCAGACCTGAGGCTATATAATTACTGATCTTATATTGGACAACTTATATCGAGTATGGTTGGTTAGACCTTCGACCCGAGGCATACGATGGGGTGAAACATGCCAACTTGACAATTTTATTATGGATAATATCGCCTTGATCTTGACATTATAATTCTAGATTACGATGCCTTGAGCCCCACAAAAACTAAGAGTTGCACATGTAGCCAATTATCACCCGCTAATTACCTTTTGAGTTTACCATTTCTAGTAGATCAACTTTATTAATGGTAGAACGTCAAGTTGGATCTTAGACTCTTGTAAAATTAATTGTTTATTTATATAAACGTAGGTAGTTAATTTTTAAGGGATGAATTATCGAAAGTACTAATCTTAAACTTTGCAAGTTCTTTTAATGTATTAATGCAACGTATACCGTAAACAAGAGTTTGTTCTTTACTTGTGAACGATAAACCGTCTCTATTTTCCTTGGGAAAATATTCCTATACTTTTTACTTGCGAAAAAGTTATAATAGGAATGAAAGACGGAAATATCACCGCAAAACTGGAAAAGGCGATAACTAGAGAACTCGTGTTTATAGGGCGCTACACACCCTTGTGGTAAAGTGAGCGAGGAGGAATTGCATGCCAATTTTTCAAGTTAATAAATAGCTTAGATGGCTAGAATTTGAACACACTTTATTGGGTATTTAAGTACTTGCTTACTAGTCCATGCGACACACATTAGCAATAATGTGTAGATAGTGAACATACATATACATTTGGAATGTGCTCATGTCATACAAATATTTATACGGCTAGGAATACGTGAGCCTACAGGTTCACACACATATACATTTAGGTATCACTCTATTAATATATATTAATATAAGTGTATATTTATTATATTTATTAATACTTTAACGGTAGAATACTTAATGGTCGTTAATTAGTTCGTTTACGAATAATTAACAATAAACCTTTTAATTATATGTAATGTAGATAATAATTAAAAAAAAGTCAAAAAGTCAACAAGAGGGGCTTGTTTGGGCTTGGGTTTGGCCGGTTACACAAGGGAGAGAAAAGGGGTGCGCTTTGTTAACTTTTCCTCCAAGATTACTATAGTTAGGATGCCCTAATCCTACACATATATAAGGAGGTCATATGTTATCATTCCACTCCATCCCTTCTCTTCTTTCTCTCTTATAGTAGTCCCAAGGGTTCTCCAGGAAAGGAACCCAAAGTTTAATTTTATATTATTCGGTATTCGTTAGTTCGAGGAACTAGCATTCAGATGATATCGGGTACCGTGTAGTGTGGATACACATAGAGGTTACTTGCTTTGGTAACTTGGAGGGTTTTGGTTTCGCACGGTTTAATACACGTGCGTATTTTGAAGAAGCTCCGGCTCTTCAATAGCTTGATTGCTATAAGGTACGGTTTTCCGTTTATGTTTTTATATTAATTATATTTGTTATATGTGTTTATTTTCGCTGCGTAGCTCCTAAAATATTAGGTGTAATATTAGGTTATTAGGTGACGAATTTAGAAGGTTCCTCATTCATTGATATCTAAATTTAAGATCGGGACTATAGCTGTAGTATATACTAGTATAAATAAAACATGTCCTTTTAATTTAACTATTGAACTGTAAAATTACATTTGCACTCTGGACAAAGATTTAAAATGACTTAATTGAGGACGTTCGAGAAAAAATTAACCAACATCATGTGTGGTGGATCCGAACCATAAACCTTCAAATATACCTCACGAATCACAATTAGCGTGCTCGAAATGCTAACCAAGAACTTGATAGCCTTAGCTGAAGCCCGAACTTGGTTCTCGGCCATCCTCTTAGCTAAAACAATTGGCATGTTTTCGTAAACCTTGTTTAATTCAGCAATACACTTACTTATGTTCGACTTTTCTCTCATTTTATCAAGTGACCTCCCTACCCCCATTAAACAATTTAACAATCTCCTCATCATCCATTTCACTAACTATGATGTTCTCTTTACGTAATAACATCACATCCTCAATAGTATCGATAATTCCACACATGAAATCAACATATTCGGTCAATTCAAGACGAAACTTTGGCAGCAAACTATTCTTTGCCATTAAGGTCTCATACGCCACCAAGTTTCTCAGTATTTCTTCCGAATCATGATTAAGTGTAATAATAGGAAGATAACAAACTCGTGCTTCTGGGACAAACTTAATGTTTTTTTATGCCTTTGTCTTCCGAGGACAAAAGGAACTTCACATTAGCAATATCGTGAAGTTCTGACACCGAAGGCACGTCTATCTCTTCAACCTTTGGTTTATCATTGTCCGAGCCTTCCGAGTTTTTATTTGGTACTGAATTGATGATTTTAATGAATGGCTCAGCCCCTGGTATCTTTTCCGCTAATTTCTTAATAGCTTCAAGTAGGTCTTGCATAGGGTAATTTTGAGCTGAACCACTTTCCGTGCTTTGAATACCGAATTTTCTTTCATCGCAATCTTCATTATTCACGATTGAATGGTACATATAATCAAGTAGATGGTTAACTTGATTGAAACGAACTTCCTCTTTCGTGATATGAAACGGTGAGTGATACTTACAGAAACTTTGAAACATGTTTTCCAAGTGATCTTCATCCGAATGATCAACATTGACCAATAATGCATTTTGGATTTCTTTCAATACAATAAAAGGGATTTGGTTCTCTAACATGAACAAATCTTTTGCTTCTATTGCATCACCATTAATTAAATAAGCATTTAGTTGGTGAAGCAAGAACAGACCGTCAATAGCGAATAACCATGCCAATGAATCGTCATCTCTGTCAAGGTAGAAATCATAGCAAGTGCTTATAATGGGGATGATCTCTTTGACTTTTTTTACTACTTGATCTTCAGAGTCAGAGATTGGAGTTGGCTTTAGTAAGCTTTGAGCGGCAAGGAGCTTGTTTCGTTCCATCTTCTGATAGAGTTCGTGCTTAAAATGGTATAAAGGCCCGAGCCCTGTCCTTTGAGGGGCATATGCTTCAGGCTTTTCTTCTTTTCGAGATTTCGGAACTTCAAATATGGAAACTGGAAGGGTATCAACTGTAAATGCAAGTTGGGTTTTTAAAGTTTTGCTAATTTGATTAACCCATTGTTTGTCTCCGGAGTTTAGTCCCAAAAACCAGTTAATAGAAGCCATTTGATAATAAGTTTAGTAAGAAAATGTGCTCTGAATATGTTTATATTTTTCAGTTTAAGTAGTTCAAATGTTCGCTTGGTCAACCTTGATCAACTATTTCACGTAAATGTTTAATTAAAGTCCTCTGATGTTGATCTAAATGTTTAAATATTAATTACACATCATGTTACTCTAAGTCTCTAACAACTTTGTGGTCAATAATTTAAACAGGTCGATACAAAAAAATATATTATGTAATCATAAAGGATTAGAATCCTCTAAAGTTGAGTCAAACATGATACATCATGTTCACCAATCACAAATAAGTTAAATATATACAACATTTCTTTTTAATAAAAATCAAGGGCCCACTAATTTATTTACACTCACAACAAACTTAACATGATGTATCATGTTTAACCACAACTTGAGAAGATATTTTTCCAATCATAAAACATTATAAACGATATAATAGAATATGAACCTCACAATAAATGATAATTTAAAAGATTTAATATAATTGATAGAAAGGTAAAGGTCATTTATTACCAACCTACTTTCTCATTTGTACCGTAATGACCAACTTACTTTTTTTTGTACTCTTTACACCAACGTACTTGTTTGTTTTGTGATAATGTTACTTAAATGACAGGCTAGTTTTTCACGTCATTAAATTACTGTCTACCCTTTTTAAGCACTCACAAACGTACTTGTTTTTGTTTTTTTTTCTAGCTGCTACTTTCTGTTCTTAGCTTCTAAACTGCCAGGCTCCAGTACGTTTTCCCCTACGCACATAGTAAATACTTCACATTAATATATTTTGACTTTCACATCGACATAAGACGACTATCAGCAAGCTCACCGTTTGGAGCATACCTTTGAAGGTTTTTCTATAGAAACCATAGTGACCAATGAATGCGTTTCTAGGCATCTTGACTGTCAAACACATCACACCTTCACTCCTCTCTATACAGAATCTGTCTCACACAAGCTGGACAAGGATGCACCCCTTTACACACTGCATAAGTAATTTTCACGCGCCCTTCGAGTTTCTTTATGTTAAAAAGTACTAAATCAAAAAACAAATCCATGACGGACTCACGCAATCCAATCGATAGCCACTTACATATCTTAATTATCTCTTTATATAACAAGCAGAGTGAAAAAGCTCATTAATCGACCCCTTAATCTCTTTATAAACCATTGAAACTCATTTGTACAAAGACCATCTGTGTGTGCAGCTAACTAACACACTGGCTGACAAATCATCAACCGTCGTTCGCCGCCGTGAAGTGACGTCATCTCCACCGCAACTACATCCAAGCAGCTTGACAAGATTCCGGTGTTGTCGTGCTGAAGTTTTGAAATGCAAATGACTTCGTTTTTGAACTCATCAATTCCTTGACTCGATGTTTGGGATAAACACTTAACTGTAATTTCTTGTCTTTCTTCTAGCATACCCTAAGATCATGTGAAAAATGGTAACAACCATTCATATCTTTTGTAGCAGTGGCATGATTACATATACGTTGCTCCGGTTCGTCATCTTATTGTCTTTTTTTCTTGGTTGAAAGTGACAATGGATAAATCTACATGTTGATCTTTGTTATAAGTTTTGTTGATGTTTTTGTGTTTTTTGGATCTGGGTTAATAGGATATGGTGTTATTGTTGGAATATCGACCAACAATCCGAAAATCTAGCGAGGATAACACGATAACCCGAAGACGAACAAG
>BQNB010017104.1:0-64448 GCA_026074375.1 Tanacetum coccineum | reverse complement strand
AACATCATTAGCTTAATCACATCGTTTGGTACATTCCTAAATCGTAGAGTCGAGGTAATCCTTTTGAAACTATTGATATGAGCGTGGGGATTTTCGTTCTCTAAACCGTGAAACGGGTTTGCTTGAACTAATTGTAGCAAATTTGTCTTAATCTCAAAATGATCCGCATTAATTTCTGGTAAAACGATAGCTTCTCCATACCCTTCCTTGGGTGCACGAAGTAGCTCTTACATTGTACGTTCCGCCATTGGTGCAACTTCAACGATAGTACGAAGCTCGGGTTCGACTATGTTTGGAGCACGTCCTCTATTTCGACGTCTCGGAATGGTTACGTTTGAATTATTTGGAAAATTGGAATTTCTAGTGCGCATGCACTAAACAAACAAATGAAATGATAAAAGAAATGAGAAAAATAAATATTTTTGTTTACCGAATAATCAACAAACTTAGGGTAACTCTCTGAAGTAAAATAAATTTTACAAAAGAGGTGCGCCTTTTTCGTAAGTGACACAAACAGTAAAAAATTTGAGTCTTTGGTTCGGGAACTTATTGATGGATAATACTTCAATTGAAAATATTATTTGTTGGTGTTCTTTTACCAACTTGGTAAATTTTTATATTTCTTATATTCACGAATTCACAAGAAAAATCAAAAAATCCGGAAGAGCAAATATTTTTGTATTTTTCTTATTTATTAATCTTCTACTTATATTAAAAAGAAAAGAAAAATATTTTTTACTTTTTATATTTTTTAATTTTTTTTTGCCTTTTTGATCTTCTCAAAAGCGTAACTTTCGAAGACGAAAGGTTCTCCAAATCACGATCGACAAATGCAAACGAAGGAATCTTAATCACAAATCCCCGGCAACGGCGCCAAAAACTTGGTGTGTATAGTTTTAATACGTATAATAATATAACGATAATGAAATTCCTAAACTACCCTTGAGGACAAAGGTAGTAAGAAAAATCACACGAAAACAATTCTACGTAAGAAACCGGTAAGTGATTACCGGGTCGTTTTTTCAAAGATTTATGAAATTGAGGCCTCGTTTGTTATTTGGACAATGACTTGAATTGGTTCAAAGATGATCTATTTTCTAAAATCCTAATAGCGAGCAAATAAAGACACAATTAAATCTAACTACGAAAAATTGATAATGGGAAATAAAATAAAACACGACAAATAAGCAAAAACACTAAAATTAAACCTTAAATGCTTTTCTAAACTTTTTCTAATCCTAAATGACTATTTAAAAGTAAAAAAGCTAAGGAATTTCTAAACCGATATTAATTTGAGCTAAAAACGAAGAAAACGAGAGCGGGGATCGAATCCTGTTCTTTAAAAATTGAACTTTCAAAATATTAACCCTACGGAAGTAAATTTCAAACCTAAGCTAGATTATAATAAAAGAAAATTTTAGAAAAAAGAATTTTATTTTTTTTGATTATTTTTTTATTTTTTATGGATTTATTAAGTTTTAAACAAAAATAAATGATTAAAAATACTAAATGAATCCTAAAAATTCTACGAAAATTACAAAAAGTGTAAAATGTAGTGCTGGATTTTATAAAAATAAGAACTAAAAATAAGCTGAAAAATTAAGCCCTAAAAAGCCAAAAACTAGCTACGGCTTATTTTATAAAAGGGAAAATTAAAATGTGTTTAAAAGAAAAGTAAATGCACCCTTGGACATAAAAGTCCCAAGGGCGCAGTGGTGAGTGTGTTGTGTGGTGAGGCGTTTATAAAGGTTGAGGAAGGTAGAGGTCTAGGGTTCGAGCCTTGCTTACCCTGGATTTCCCTTCTTCCCTTTTTTATTTTATTTTTAGAAAACTTTAAAAAGCAAACTTGTAGAAAAGCTAAAATTAAGCAATTTTAATAAAAACAACTATTTTTGAAAAGCACTAAATAAGCTGGAAAATGAGCTGAAAATAGACAGTAAGTACTTAAAGGATTATGAGCTTTTTACTTGACCAACAAGAAGAGAACTTCAATAAGCTAAAAACAAGACTAACTAAGCTATCAACAGCTAAATCCTATCCTAATAAGCTAGTATAGACTAGAAATAAGCAACAAATAAAAGCTATAAGCTGTAAAATCCAAATTAAGCATTTATCTCAAAACTGGTTACCAAACTGACACAATAGCTACTTTTAAGCTTATTTTAAACTAAGTAAATGGAACATTATGGAAATCTAGCTTATAAATCCTAAAAGCTTGACCTCAAATCTACTTAAAACAACTTTTAAAAACTAATTTGAAAATCAAAAACTTAAAGAAAAAGCTAAGTGAAAATGGCTTTTTGACTTAGTGCCTGCTGAGTTTCTTTTTATTTAGAAAAGACAAAATGCTTATTTTGAGCTTAAAAACAGATAGCTTAATGATCTTTTAAAGAGAAAATAAGCTAAAGCTAATTAAGATTGACCTAAAAACTACTTGTGTGCTGAAAATCAAGACCTAATTTCTAAATTTACCCACTGAATTTTAAGCTAGAAAAAGGCCTTTTTGCTGTTTTCCCTATCTGATGCATTTGACAACTATTTTAACCAAAACTCTCAAAACCACAAGTGCAGGCTAAGTAACTTGGTCTCAACAACTTTAAGACACTCAAACAAGAGCAAAGAAGGCAATAATAACAACTAGAAACCAAATAAGCTTAAAATGATTAAACTACTTACTATATTCTAACAGATTTTAAACTACTACTAACTTACTTGATTATAACCTATTTAGAATCCTAAGTCCTATTCTCATAAACCTAGTTATGTAATTTGAAATGAATCCAAAGGATTAAATGGCATCAAACAGTACTAATTGAAGTTAGAACTGTTTGATCCAAACACCCCTTTAAATTCATCAAACCCATACTTTAGCTTATGAAACTGAGATTTAAGGCTAAAGTTCTAAATACCAGATATTACTTAGCAACTAACAGATATAATAAGCAGATCTAAGCAAACTAATAAGCAGGACAAATAAGCTAACAATCTAAGCTAATATTTTTGGATTTTCATGACAGATTTGAAACAATAACTTGAAAACAGAAATTTAAACTAACAAGCAAACCAATAAGCATAAAACAACTATATTAAACATCAATAAGCTAGATAAAATAGAAATAAGCAAGTGATAAGCAGATTTAGCTAGTTAAGCAAATAGATAAGCTTAAAGTATTAAAGACAGCAAAGAACTTAGAGAAATGTAAAGGAAATTGTACATCCACCTTAGCTAAACAGAGGTGTCTGCTCTTAATAGAGCTTATATAAGCTGCTTAAGCTTATAGCTTAAGCTTATACCAAATACTATTCTAACCTAAAGCTTTGGGCCCTCAAGCACTATTACACTTGAATTTCTATAAGCAGCCATTCCCAATTCCATTAGAATTTAAGTATTTTTGAGAGTTTTTAGTCGCTTAAGAGTATGTGCTTATGAAATAGTAATAGAGCTTAATCAACCATTATTTTGCATAAAAGTGAAATCAGAATTGACAAAAGAGTTTAAATGAAAGACAAACTTTTATTAATTACTGAATTGAGTACAAAGTGTTGAAAAGGAAATTACGATTAGCTAAAAAACCATAAGGCAAAATTACATGAAAATAAGCTAAACATTAAGCTACTAAAAACTGAAAAAGAAAGAGATTCCTTCTGTGGAGTGAGGAGGCCTTGTATTTATCAAGGTTGGGAAGAGAAGCTTCCAGACTTCTTATACGCTCCCCTTGATCTTTTGATCTTGACCATTGGATATCTTCAATCATTGGATTCTTATTTTGGCCCCCCCCCCCCCCCCCCCCCCCCCCGGTAGGATCAATAAGAGGCACACGGATTGCCAAGCTGGCAATCCTACTCTTAGGGAGTGAGTGCTCTTCTTTTGGCTTGTTTTCAGTGTAAAATCCCGCTCTTTGTGTGTTAGTTTATTTCCAATGTGTCCTTCCCTTTGTTAGTTCTGACCAATGAGAGCCTTAGGTGACATTTCCTTTTACTAACATGTAGCATAGCACTCGAATCTTTTAGCCACGTCATTAATTGAGATTTACCCTTTGTTTTAGCAGGGTAATTGGTTGAGAACAACGATGAACAGTAAAAATAGACTTTCCCGCCCTTATTTTCTTTTCTTACTTGTTGTTTGACCTGGGCTTGGGGTATTAATAAAAGAAATGGGCCGGTTTAATTGGTTTTGGGTTTAAATAAGAGATAACGGTGTTAGGGTTTAGGGACTATTTTTGTATTATGATCTAACATTAAGGGTTTTTATGGTATTTTGAGGATTTTGCCATTAAGCATGTTGACCATAGTTGACCAAGTGTTGACTATTAATAGCAATCTCCCAGGTCTTGTGTACTCTATCCGTTCCCGTGTCCGTGTTTGTCCGGTTTTGACCGTTTTCTTGGGATTTTTACATTATCCGTACCTACACATTCACAAACAACAAAATACACAAATACAAGCATATTTTTGCACATTTTGATCATTTTAAGGCCATTTTTGATATAGAAAGGATATGTGATTTCTCACATATCACAAGCGCCTGCATATATTAACATAATCTACATGAGAGCAAAAAAAATCAAAAATTTCTATTACATTTGACAAAAATATACCACCTCAAGCTGCAGTAACAAAATACTAGGATCATTCTCATGTGTTTTCACTTCCTGTATTACTAGCTTGCACTTGTGATTTATCACCTTACTGTTATATCTTTATTTTCTTTTTTTCATTTTTCTGTCATATAATTGGTTATTATATACCAACATATTTGTTTCTCTCTTTTTTTTAAACTGATGTAAGAATCTATATTCAAGCGTCAACCTACTGAATTTAAGCTATTTTTGCATACTCATACCAAAGGTCATGACAAGCAAACATTTATTAATGAGAGGTCAAAAACAACCAATGTAAGTCCTTAATTTTAGACTATAAAAAACTGTTGTTATTTTTTTTAGTTATTGTTGTTAATCTTACAGTTACTCATGAATACATGTACACATTTATAGGATAGCATGTTGCGTCTAAGGCAAGATAAGGGGATTAATTTAACATCTACAAAAGGAGGATCTATAGGATGAGGATCTACAAAAGCTCGGGTTAATGAATCAACACTTTATCTAGAGACAGGCAGGTGGTGCAAAGAGAAGAAATGTTTATGGTGTTGGGTCAAAAAGAGTTGCTTATTATTCACATGTCGAGAATGTAGACATCTTTAGGATGACCTTTGCTTTCAGTTAGGAGACTTGATATCTATGTTTGAATGATCTTTTTATAATAGCATGTTTTCTGTTATATGAGACCTTTTGTATTTACCCATGAAGTATTCGTTCTTTAATGTGAATGTGTAGCTACGGTTTACCCATAAAACCGTTGTTAATTTAGTCACAAATTTACTCACGAATTAAAACTAAAAAATAGGTGGGAAGTTTACCCACGTATTATCGTGGGAAAAATCTGTTCATATTATGTGTTGACTTTTACACACAAGATAACTTTGTGGAAAATGTTACACACAAATTATCCACAGGTTAATCTATGGGTATCCTTATGGTGAGTTAAAGAAATCCCATAAAACTCACCCACGAATGCAACTCAATCACCCACCAAAAATGATGTAGGTAAATTTACCCACAGAGTGTAAATGGCGTGGGTATACAATTAGCCTCGGAGGTTTTACCCATCTTTCTATGGTCGTGGGTAGTCCGTGGGTATAACCCAATTACCCACGAAAATATGGCTTTTACCCACAAATTATGCCTGTGGCTATTCACTTGAATTCTTGTAGTGTGTGATTCACTCACATCCTATGTAATTAAACATTTTTTTAGAGTAATATATTTACCGGGTGTAAAAACTTTTACCAAAAAAATATTAAAAAAAAAGTTGGTATTTAATACAAAAAACCAAACACCCAACGTCCAATTTTTTTACCGTTGCATAATGTTTGAAAAGAAGGAACAAAAATGATTTTGGCTCCACCATGTGGGCTGATCACCACGACGACAAAGCCAATGGCGCCAGACTCGGTGTGGTTCTCGCGTTGTGGGTTCGGCTGGTGGCATGGCACAAAGCCATCAACTCACCATACCGTGAGCTCTTAGGTAATCTAAGTCATAGAGTTTAAGCCTACCGCAACACATATACAAACTAGGAAATGCCCATCTCTTTTTTTCTAAAGGTTGACATGTTCACACTAAATTATTTGCATGATTTGAACTTGATATCTATCACATGTTGATCATGATCGTCACCAGTCTTGTTACCACAAGTCCAATCCTAAGTGGTTTGCAGCTATATAACTTATATACAAATATATGGCTATGAACGAACTGGACAAATAATAACGGGTCTTGTTTATAAATGTTCGTTTAGTCGGTTAAATGGATATACCCAAACGATTGAACAAGCATACTGTTTTGTTCATGTTCGTTATTTAGCAAAATAAATGTTTTTATGTTCGCTCATAAAGATGTTAAACGGAGATAAAGGAAAGAACATACACGACCTCATATAAACCAGCATAAAATACTCATAATATGCATAACATTTTGTTAATATACCTATATTTTGGAGTAATAGTGGTTTCCGACCTTTTCGCCGGCAAATCAACGGGGTTTGAATTCATCGTCACACAGATTTAAGCTAGGTAAATCATTTTTTTTTCAGGTGGTTGGCGTGACCACTTTAAGATTATTTGCACATAGCTGAGACCTCAAATATTTTAAAATGATAGTCACTATTAGATGGCTATTAGTCATATATTTTTTGATATTAGCCGTATATAAGTAAAGTCAATATTCATCATTCAACGGTTAACAGTCAATATAACTTAGCCATCTAATAGTCACAAGCTTATTTTGCTAAAGTATATAACGAAATTATTTATCGTTGAAATGAAAGCAAATAATTGAACATTAATGGATGCATATATAATCAGACGTTTAGGCCAATAAATTTTTTCATGTTTATTCATATTACTAAACCGGAATAACCCTTTTTGACGCATTTTATACGTATGAACGAAATATTAACCCTCTTCAAAGAAACTGTAGGACAAAAAGTTAAGTAACAAAATTACTGTAATCCAAAAGCAATAGTAGCATAAGAAAGTAAAGCATATGTATATTCAATGTTTTGAAAACCGGGTCTCTAATTGACCCGGTCGAGTTTACCGGTTCAACTGGTTTGACCGCCCGGTCAACCCGGTCATCCACAACAAAAAAATAAAAAATATTTCTAATATATAAATCATGAATATTTCATATATAGAGCCTAAAAACCATATACTAACAAGAGGTGAGATCCATAAAGAACATGATCATCTTAAAGAACAAATGGGTGAATCCTAACCGCTCATTTTTTCATCATAATAAAAAAACACACTTTCCACCTTTTTCTTAAAACTCAAATATCTAGCAAACGATTAATTGTTAAACGACCAAAAATATACCATCGCGACGAGTATTTTTTTATCTTTCTATAGAGGGGCACTTTTATATACTTTTGACGAACTAAATTTTTTTTTTTTTTTTTCAATCACGTCTGACAAAATCACATGTGATTTTAAGAAATCACATGTGATTGTGATACAAATCACATGTGATTTTTTCAGACGTGATTGAAAAAAAATGGGAAAAAAAGATCGTCGAAAGTATCGCGACGAGTATTTTTTTTATCTTTTTATAAAGGGGCACTTCTATATACTTTCGACGACTTTTTTTTCGATTTTTTTTTCAGTAACGTCTGAAAAAATCACACGTGATTTAATGAAATCACATGTGATTTGTATCACAAATCACATGCGATTTTTTCAGACGTGATTGAAAAAAAATCGGGAAAAAAGTTCGTCGAAAGTATCGCGACGAGTATTTTTTTTATCTTTCTATAGAGTGCACTTCTATATACTTTCGACGAACTTTTTTTTCGAATTTTTTTTTCACTCACGTCTGAAAAAATCACATGTGATTTGTATCAAAATCACATGTGATTTCGTAAAATCACATGTGATTTTTTCAGACGTGAATCAAAAAAATAATCGAAAAAAAGTTCTTCGAAAGTATATAAAAGTGCCCCTCTATAGAAAGATGATTTAATTCTCGTCGCGATAGTATGTTTCGTTTTGCGTAACGATTAACGGTTTGTGAGATATTTAATTTTAAAAAAATAGGATGAAAGTGGGTTTTTTAATTAAATAAAAATAAAAATTAATCTAAACCATTAGATGGAAATAAAATGGATGGTTGAGATGAAGTAGATTGTTCTTTGATTAGATAGTGTTCTACATAGAACTTTTCTCATACTAACAAATATGACATGTAAAAAATAAAATTATAGCGCACGTATATGTAATTAATTTGTTTTATTTGTAAAAATCACGAAAAAGAACAAAACCCGGCCCGGTTTAATTTGACTCGTTTTTCCGACCAAAAACGGTTCAATCGGTTCAACCGGCCGGATCGAACCAGGTTTTAAAAACATTGGGTATATTGCTTTGAGAAAAAAACAATCCCAAATGCTCCAATATGCAAGTTGCAATCGATCAAATCTTGATCGCATGCACTTTGACAATAAATCGAAATCTAAGAAACTTAAAAAGAGAAAAGGATAAGCTTCAAGTGTCATGACCCAAAACCGACAAATAAAAGCAACTTGGGAAAATACCCATTTTTGTCCTTGAAAGAGGAAAAGGAAGTTTCTTGCAAATAAAGACAAAAACAACTTTTCAAAATGAAGTCATCAAGAGAATTTATTAAAAATAAAAGACGCGGAAAGAACACTGTGATGACAGTTGATATCTAGTAACTGCCACTTGCCAACAGTTACTTGAATTCAACGCGTGCTTTTTATCTATCGTGGGATCCACTTCTACCTTCTCTAGATTTGGCCGGTTCTATTGTCACTTTTACACTTGTTTTTTATTCACCGTTAAGAATTTCCATTCATTCTTTAATGAGTTTTTAATTTTGAATTTAATTTTGCATTAGCCAATGCTTATTAAAAATTAGTTGCGTAACTCGTCTGATGAGTGGGTTAATTTTATAATAATGGCTAATCTTTGTTGCTAATATTTATGTACGAAGTTAATTGTTTAGTGCCTTATTCGAGCAGATAAAAAAAGAACTATAAATGTGTTGGATTTTAGATATAATTTAACAATTAAACATATCATGAGTACGCAGCGGAAAGATCAAACACGTACAGAACTTATAATTAACAAGGGATTAAAGATATGTACCTTTTAGCAAGAAACGTTAGATTGCTTATAGCAATAAACGTTATACCGTCTTAAATATACGCGTGTGTATAATACCACGCGAAACCACCAAGGATCAAAGAATAATCCCTCTAAGTCAACACACACAATACGTTCTTAGAAAACAACATGTATGCTAGTACTAGTAGTGTTTAAACCAAACAATCACTTCGTCTTTGAATCAATCAACACACGAAACACCTTCTTGAGATTAAATCGCAAAACAAAAACCCTAAAGGGTTGTTTGTTTGATCGCACGATAAGAAAAGACAAAAACCGAAAACCATTTGTGGGTTTGGATACGGTCGAACACCAAGAGAGACAAAAGAGAGATTTAGAGATTTTTTTGATAGAAGTTATGAGCATACAATGACTCTAAGACCTCTATTTATAGCCCTCTTGACTTGGTGAGCAAGCAAGCAATCGCACCTCCTCTTGGAGTGGGTATTCGACCGACCCAAGGAAAGAAAATGAAAAAACCAAACTTTTCTTTTTCCTGATTTTGCATATTAGTCATTTAACTATTAATAACTAATATTTATTCACGTTAAACTTTTAACTGTCGTTTGTTTAAACACTATTAATATATTACATTAATATATTAAATACGTTGTTCTACATATTAACGTGTGCATACTCTTAGGCTCGAATAAATTCCCGGACATATATAATTTATATTTGTTCATATTCCAACAGCTCCCACTTGGACATGTATAAATTATATAATAACATTGGTAAGCGTCTAGCAACACGCCAATGCTCCCAGAAATATCCGAGTGAGGTTTCTTAAAACACGGACAAAATGATTTATGAATTTACAATCCCTTTGTTTTTGATACCGTGTTAAAAATGGATATAGATCAATGTCATTCCATTATTTAACGATTATGTTTCTCGTATATGTAACTAATCAAGATTACCGAAAATCAATGAGACATATCTACATGAGTTTTCGGGTACGGCCATACACACATCTGATTAATTCTATGAGGGGCCCAGTGGCATCTTCTTCAACTATTGAAGGAAAAAATTCTATATTGAGTACAAGTGCCAAATCATCATGTTTCAAAATCACTTCTGAAATAGCCCTTATTAGTTATCCATTTTCAGGATAACTTAGACTAGATCAAGAAGGATTATCCACATATGCAAGACCTACTTGCATCTCAAGTCTAAGGATTTTATAAATAAAATCACTTACAAGGTTTACTTGATGACGACGATCCATAAAGTAATATCCTTGTGTTGGGGAAATCCAATACTCATCTTATAAATATCATGTGAGTCTGGTGGACACATCCTTAATATGAACAATATCACCAATCACTCAGAATTGTCTTAATTTAACAATATTCCCATATTTTTAATCGACAATGGATTAATTTAGA
Organism: Tanacetum coccineum; assembly: GCA_026074375.1. Classification (NCBI taxonomy): domain Eukaryota; kingdom Viridiplantae; phylum Streptophyta; class Magnoliopsida; order Asterales; family Asteraceae; genus Tanacetum; species Tanacetum coccineum. The sequence continues at coordinate 53,819 of BQNB010017104.1, read as the reverse complement.
ATAATAACTATTATTATTTACGGATTTAAACATGCAAATATATGACACAATTTAAGATAAATATATAACAAAAATACTAAGTATCATTATCATAAAATAAATTGTTTAAACATCCCTTATCCAAATACTAAACACGGATCTACATGAAACTACTTGCTAAACGAAGTCCCATGCTCCTAGCATGTTGAGTAAGCTTTCCTTTAGATAAAGCCTTCGTAAAAGAATCAGCCAGATTGTCATCTGTGTAAACTTTAAGGAATCTTATTTCGCCTAGTGCAATACTCTCGCGAACATAATGATATCTCCTATGGTAGCGTCTGGCGCCTCTCTCAACTCCTGGTTCGTTAGCAAAATGAAGTGAGGCTGAATTATCGCAAAACATCCTAATAGGTTCGTTTATTGTTGGTACTATACCAAGCCTTTAAATAAACTTCCAAATTCAAATAGCTTCCATCTTTGCTTCTTAATCAGCTATGTTATTCAGCTTATGTAGTAGGCATTTTAGTAGTACTTTACTTGGAGCTTTTCTAGTCTACTACGCTTCCGTTCAAAATGAAACGTATCCTGTCAGAGATTTCATATCATCTATATCGGTCTTAAAACCAGCATTGCAATAACAATCAACTCAAGTTTAGCTTCCAGATTTCTACCATAAACCAAGAACATATCTTTAGTATTTCTTAAATATTTAAGAATATTTTTCACAGTAGTCCAGTAACATTCACCAGGATTCTGTTAAAACCGGCTGGTAATATTTTGCGCGAACGCAACATCAGGTCTAGTGCATCTTACAGCATACATAATGGAACCCACGGCCGAAGCATAAGGTACATTTTGCATGCGCTTCACCTCTTCAAGTGTTGAAGCACCTTATGTTTTGTTCAAGTCAAGTCTTTCTTGCATGGGGATATGACCCCGTTTGGAATTATCCATTCTATATCTCTTTAAGATCTTATCTATGTAAGCATTTTGACCAAGTCCAATCAATCGCTTTGACCTATCTCTATAGATTTAGATTCCAAGAATAAATGCTGCTTCCCCCAATCCTTCATAGCAAAACACTTTCCAAGATAATCCTTTACACTTTGTAAACTTGGAATGTGATTTCCCATGATGATTATGTCATCAACATACAAGATGAAGAATGTAACATTACTCCCACTAGCCTTTTGATATACACATGGCTCATCAAGATTTTGAGCAAATCCAAACCTTTTGATTTCCTCATCAAATCTTTTATTCCACCTTCTTGTTGCTTGCTTAAGACCATAAATGGATCTTTGAAGCTTGTATACTTTTATGGGATAATTAGGATCAACAAAACCTTCAGGTTGCACCATATAAATGTCTTCATCAAGATAACCATTTAAGAAGGCTGTTTTTATATCCATTTTCCATATCTCATAATCATAGTATGCCGCTATAGATATGAGAATCCTAATAGCTCTAATGTCAACGACGAGTGAGAATGTTTCTTCATAATCAACCCTGTAGAGTTGAGTATAACCCTTTGCTACAAGACGAGCTTTATAGTTGTGTACAATACCATCCATGTCAGTCTTTTTCTTTAAAATTCACTTACTCCCAACAGTCTTACAACCAGGAGGAAGATCGACCAGGACCCATACCATATTGTCCATCATAGATTGTATTTCCGCATTCATAGCATTGATTCACTTATTAGATTCAGAATCTAACATCGCGGCTTTATAGCTAGTGGGTTCATTAAGATCCCATAGACTATGTTCCTCCACTTCTATATTTAGAATTAAACGATTTGGAGCTTGATGTGTCCTTTCAGACCTACGAATCAGAATCTCTTCCTCTTGAGGTGGTTCAAACTTTCAACCTCCATAGGAATTTCGCTAGTGATTTCAGAAGGTGATGTATCTTCATCTTGAATTTCTTCAAGATCTATGGACCTCCTTGATTCGCGCAATACAGTATATATAAAATACTAGGCAAATCCAAACTCTTCACCCTTGACCAAGGTAAAAAGTCAAGACCTACCTAGAAATAAAATATATAAGAGAATCAATTATAAAAAGATTCCGGAAGAGATATTCCCGGGTCGTATGTCCCAACGAGGCTGCAATTGAAAGTAATCCTGGTTTGATGAGAAATTGAATGATGGAGAATATTTAGATAAGATGGAAACACTGATATAGTTACAACTAAAATTAATTAAATAAAACCTAATTTAATCTACGGGAAACAGATATAGGAAATGGGGATCTTAAAAACTACGGGAAACAAAATTAGTTATAGGGAAATCCTAAAATTAAATCTATACTAAAATACGGGGAACAGAATCAGGTATCGGGAAACCTAAATACTAAAAATTAAGAAAATAAATGCTAAATTAAATTAAAAATCAAAATTAAATTCTAATTAAGTTAATTTGAAAAATAAAGAAAACTAGAATGGGTCTAAGACTGAAATTTAAGAAAAATTAAACCTATACTAAATGTTATATTTTCTAGAACTAAATGACAAATAAATATTTTATAAAAAAGAAAAATATTTTTTTATTAATTTCTGATTTTTTCTGAATTTATAAAGATTAATAACTAATTAAAACTCAGATAATAGAAAAAGGACAAAAAATAAAAGTTTATAAAATTCTGAAAAATAAAACTTGAAATAAAGAAAAGTTAACAATTCTAAAAATATAAAAATGCCAAAGTTACTGTTTAATAAAAAGTAATTAAACTAATTAATCAAAAACTAATTTAATTACTTAGAATTAAATAAAACTAACTAAACGCTAACTGCTGTTAAAACAAAAAAGGACTAAAGGGAAAAGGGACAAGACTACGGGGAACAAACAAACTGACAAGGGGCATCTAACTTGCTAACTATTAAAAGAGAAATTACACATTGGTCCCTGAGGTGGACCCCGATTCAAAAAGGGGTCCAAACAGTCTTATTATCAAAAGCTATAAAAGCCAGTGTTAAGGCTAAGGGGAGTAACTTTTGTAAAAGGGGCATAAGCTGAAGCTAACTTAATAAGCTAGAAAAGTGAGCTTTTTTGGACTGCAGAAGCTTAATAAGCTTATAGGCTTATTTTTCTTTCTTTTTGGGGTTTAAGCCAACAAATAAGCTAGAAACTAGGGGCAATAGATATTCAGCTAAGGGATTCTTAAAATAAGCTAAGGGACCCTAGAATAAGACCTAAAATCAAGTGAAAAAGCTACAAGCTCTATTGACAGATTTTATAAAAAACAGAAAAGAATGGACTTTAAGCCCCCCCCATCCTACTTTAAGCCTATAATAAGCTAACTAAATAAGCTTACTAACTAAAATAAGCTGCTAATCCTAAGAGGCCTACCTATAAGTTATATTAAAAAGCCATAAAAACCTAATGCTTAAAATCAAATAAGCTAGAAATAAGGGGCTGAATTATGGTGCTCAGCACCAGGGGAAATGCACAGTGAGCTTAAAGGCTTTTTTGGCTTTGTGAAATAAGCACTCAAGAGCTTTTTAGCCAAAATAAACCCAAAACAGATTAATAAGGGAGGCAAATGAGCTTATTTTCAAAGTTTGAGCCATTAGGGTTAAGAAAAAGCTGCTGATTTTGTGGCTTGAAAATGGGGGTTTTCAAAGAAATGACTTAATGGTGCTTTGACTTTCACTTTGGTGAGGTTAAAAGACAGAACAAGTGGTTGGTTAAAGTGGCTAGAAACACTCAAATAAGCACAAACAAAGTGTGCTTAAGCTGTCTACACAGCTTAAGTGGTTTAGCTCACTATGTGGCTTATGAAACTTTGACAGAATATAGAAAACACTTAAAAATTTATTTTCAAACTAAAAGTGGTGATTTAAATGGCTTAATAAACCCTACACACTCAGCCAAAGTTGGCTGAGTGGTTACAACCCATGATAGACCCCATATGACCCATTTTAACTATAGTGCCAAACACTCCCTTAATATATATAAAAAACTTGTTAACTGTTTTTTAGATGCAATTTAGAGCTGAGAAATGTAGTATTAAGTGCCTTTGACAACTTAAGCAACCCTTCATATAAATTAGACAGAATTAAAGAACAATGGGGTGAGTTTAAAATTTCGACAATGGCAATTTCATAAACACTCTTTTCTTTTATAAAAAACGAAAGTATTACAACAAAAACTTACAATAGACTGAGTACAACAATTATAAAGCAAGCTTTAATTAAATTTTAAACTAAGAAAAGTAAAAACAGGGTGTGGTTTGATCGGCTTGCTCTTTCTTCTTTTATACAAGTCTCTCAGCCTTCTCTTGGTCTTGGGATGTGCTTGCTGTGAGAGTACAAAGCCTCCCAAGCAATCCTAGCCCTTCATTGTCTTCACAGCATTCTCAGCCATCGATGGGGGCTTCGGGTTGTGTAAATTGCCAAGTGGGAAGGGTTATAGGGGTATTGGGTTGTGGGAAATGGTGAGGGGTGAGCTGGGAGATGTACTAGGGGGTGGTATTGGCTATAAACCATGGGGAAGGCTGGTATGGTTTTGGCGCCAAGGGGGGTGAGGTACCGTTGTGGTTGCAGGTTTAAACGAAAACCTTGGGGAAGAGGCAACTTCAACCCCTCAACTTTCTTTCTATTTTCATTTTATCTAAGCCGAAAAATTCAGTTATAAAAGAGGTTTCAAGTATTACACATTTGGTCCCTCTGTGTTTATAACTAAAAGAATTAAAAGGGTTTTGGGAAATTGCAAAAATGGTCCTTGCCTTTAAACATAATAAAAGAATTGTCATTTGGCAGTTTTAGTCCCTCTCTTTATTTCACCATTTTTCTTTTATAAAACACTTTTAAAAATGATAACTTTAGTCCCTAAAGTTTTGTAAAAAGGATTAATGGGCTTTTGTTTTATGTTGGGCTTGTATTGGGCCCACTGGGTTTGGGTTTTGGGCCCAATAAGGTACAGGTTTGGTTATTGGGCTTTTTTAAGCCCAATAAGATTATGAAGTGGGTTTTGTGTGTACAATGGCTGAGATTGGCTGTAACTGGGCTAGGATTGGGCCTTCAAAGTCTTCACAGTCTTTGTCAATTGCACACAAATGGGCTGTTGAAATTGATTGAGGGCCCATTTGGTCTTCACAGTCTTCATAGTTATACTATTGGGCTTTCCCGGCCCATCAGATGGGTTAAGATTGCATCCAATAGTATTCTTCAGTTCCGGCTCCGGTTTGACTGCTGATTCTTCTGTATTGACTCTGACTTTGGCATTTTTGGACTTTGGCCTTGATTTTGCACAGTCTTTTCCATTCCATGCTCAGTTTTGTCATTTTGGCTTGGTTTTCTGTCTTTTTGCCAATACGTAATGCTAACTAAATCATATTTTTGGCAGTTTTTGTCTGTTTTTGGTCATTTAAGCTCGTTTTTAGAGGTACAAGATATGTGTAATTAAGCACTTATCAATCCCATATCTCACCCAGAATTTCAAAGTAGTTTGTTTTCCACTTGATATCTTATTACGAGTGGGGGGGGGGGGACCTTAATGAGTGCATTTTTCCAGTTGTTCTTCTAGGGGTATTTTTCCCAAGGCAGAAGTCTATCGGAGGAAAAGGATCAGTTTTGGTCTGGAGGTTTATGGTACGGTCTTCCATGGAATTGGCTGCAACCATTCTGGGCATTCGGCGTGTCTTTGGAAGATGGGCAGGAATCAGTGTCCTCTAAATCAGGGTATGTGCTGCTTCTGGCAGTGGTATGTCTTCGTCTGGTTGTTCGAGAATAAGGACCGAACTGTTACTTAGAGGAGCTTGAAGGGAGCTTCTCTTTATGTCTGAAGTTTTCAGACTGGAGGGACTGAGGAGCTGAGGGACTGTTTTGACCTGATGTGTCAGAGTCTTGCACTTTTTTTTTGCTTTTGATTTGAGTCTGTTGGGGGAGGAGAAGGAGGAGTCTTGATCATCAGTATTCTGTTGATCCCACTCTTTAGATCTTTAGTTCCTTATGCTTGTTAAGGTTTTGTTTTGCTAGATATATCATACAAAACTATAGTAGAACTTTGAGGAATATATTAAAGGATTTATGCGGAATACTAATCTTTAAATTCAATAAGAAGATTTTTCTTATTGAAGCAGTAACTCTATGAATCTATTCTATGAAGATAAACTCAATTCAACAAACAAAAAAAAATCTCCAATATTTTCTTATTAAATATTACGAATATATCTCTCCTAAGTATTAGGGTCTACAAAACCTTAAAGCTAATATACGATATCAAAAAAAAGAATTGATCTTCAAAATCTATGGCCCTAGGACCTCTCTTTTATACACCATGGAGTCCTAGGTCGGTTTTACAGTATATTCCTAAACTTAGAAATATTCTCGATGATCTATTCTATTATATAACTAATACTTATCCCGTAAGTAATCTTGTTCTCCAATCAATCTTCTTCTTTTTCTTCTGTCCGAAGAACGAGAAATGATATAGTTAAATATAACTTGGAATGCTAAGCAAGGATTAGTTGGAAATCTTAAAAGCTCATAAGTGTAATTTGTGGCTTTTTCTCCTAGTAGCTTCTAAAATGACTAATAACACGTGCTCTTTTTGAAAGACAAGTTAGAGTTTTATCACTCTTAAAAGTCCGTTAAGATCAACATTTTTAGAGTAAAAACCTTTATCGATGAATTGATAAATAAGAGTTTTTGATCAAAAATATGTTTTAATTTTCTAAAAAGAAATTTTCCCTTTATGCAGTGTAAATATAAATGTTGTAAAAAAAATAATATATATATATATATATATATATATATGATGTGAAAAATATAATAATGTTGCTAGTATAAGTTGCTTAATAAATAAAGGGAAAATGTCTTTTTTCTAAAATTTAAACATTCTTTTGAACTTAAACTTGTTAATCCCTATAAAATTTTGAAATCGGACGTTTGTTAATTCTGATCAGTATTCTCTGTGAGGTGTCAAAAGCCTGGGCACTTGACCGACGAGGTCGGGAGGTTCCGAGAAGAAAGTCACTCTAAAGGAATTAACTTACCTACAATGTCTTAATTTTGGAGGAATTAACTTGCTTTGAGTTATAAACTTACTAAGTTTTATAGAAAATTTTAGTAAAGGGTTCAAAAGTCAGAAAGTCTCGACAAATTATTCTCTGAGGGGTGTCAAAAGCCCGGTCACTTAGCCGATGAGGCTGGGATGCGCCGAGAAGAAATGTTGCTACATGGGACAAACTCACCTTCGAATTCATATAGCTAAAAGTGGAATGTGAAACTTGGAAAGGTTATAACTATCTAAAAAGTAGGTTAGATAGTCAAAATTCAAACTGAGCACATACACCTTAATATATAATAACTGTTAGGAGGAAAAGTTTTACACAAATTACAAATATGAGTAGTGTTAGCATCCTAACTTGTAATTAATTACGATTTCGTTCTTAAGCTTAGTTTGGGAATAGGTGAAAAATCAAGGACGATGAATTTATCCTTCTAGGGCACCTTAGGATTGAGGTGTTTCTTATTCAGTGATCCTATATGTTATGATCAATAATGAAAGTCAAGCATGTTGTACATAATGAAAAATAAGAAAAATATGCGTGTAAGAAATAAAATGGTAAAAACGGGGAGTGTTTTAAAAAAAACTAGTAATTTCTTAATCCCTTTAAAATTTACACTTTGCTACTTTTTAAGGTATTTAATTTAAGGGGATTGAAATTTTTGGTTTTCTAAACATGGATTTATTTCATTGCGTGAGGACACAACAATAGTTTAGTATGAGGGGTTTTGGTATGTGCTTAAATACACATACCTTTATCTAAATAAAACGAGCTTAATTAACCAAAAACGGATATAAAATGCCAAATATATGCTTGTTTTGTGTTATTTACTGTGCAGGTAATGGATATCGACAAAAAAGACAAAAACAAAGCCAAATTGGACAAAACCGAGCAATCTATTGGAAAGAGCACGAGATTATGAGTCCAACGGTGCATTCATCTCTTATTGGGCCGGTCCGTCACCATTTATATAGGTCGAACCGGCCCATAGTAATTAAAAACCCAAGCTAAAGATTGTAACTCGACCCATGTTGCAAAAGAGTCCAAGTGAAGTAAAAGAAACAACCATACCATTCTGTTATAAATAGGGACGCATCATAAGGATATCAGATCATCTTTTTCATATCAATTTTTTAGTGTTTTTCTTTTATTTTTCATTAGATTAGGAATAGATTAAAATAACTTATCTTATGTAATTTTTCATTTCCGATTATATGTAACGTATTGAATTTAATGTTTTAATGTTTCGTTTGATTTGTTGAAGTATGATTTTGGATGTTTGTTGGTTAATGATTCGAACGAGTCAAAGATTTTCCAGGTTTAATATTTATATCGATTGCTCTTTTTCTTTTTGTTCTTATTTGTCGCAGCAATAACCAAATAAGTTGTCACATTGCTTATGTTGGTTACGGGTTGTTCGGAAATAAACTTATGGTATAGCTTATTGCTCAAACTCTTTGTCCTTTCTAATCTCGTTTTTCTTTTCTATTTCATTTAAGCTCGATTCAAAACTTATAACAAGGGTGCGATGAGATTTGGATCTCGGTTTATTTTTAAGCCTAGTTTCTTTTTAAGTTTCGAGAGCAACTTAGATTAGTAGCTAATTTTTTTTATAACACCTCGTGTTTTAGGTCATTGTATGACATTATGTAATTCACAATTTATTTTTAGGGTTTTACGCGTTTGCTTTTCAATCGTAATCGTTAAGCTAAATCGCGTAAACTAAAAATGATCATTCAATGTAAGCGGGCATTAAACAATTAAATGTTTACATCAAGCAAGTGTTATATGATTATTTAGAGGATAATTATTATCATTGCACATTTTATTTTTATTGGCTACGTTAAGTGTTTACGTTTCGTGATAAAATACGTTTAGGCCTTCCCGGAAGCACGTTAACTTATCTACGCTTCATCAAATACCCAAAATTTATACCCAATACTTAAAGTTTATTTAAAACTTCAAGTATTTATCACATTATACATATTCTTCATGAAAGAATTCAAACCAAACCCTACAATGTACAAATTATACATTGTATTTGATTTATACTACATTATACTTCATATAATGCAAGTATACATTATATAAAAGACCAAAAACATATCCTAACATATACACATGCATAATTTCATGTATAATGACTAGGAAAGCAAGATAGGACCAAGGAACCATCACAAATATCTTCATACATGCATCTTATATCAACTTGAACTCATGACTAGCTTTCTTATCCAAGATAAGCTTCAACTTTCTTTCCAAGTCTTCTTATCCTTTGCCACCTTGCATAAATCAACTAGACATAAAAAATATCTTCATGAATCCCCAAGTAGTATATATACACATGCATGTGTGAGATAAGAGATCATATACTTCATTTCATTACTAGAAAAAGATCAAAACTCTCCCATTTCCTTTGTTCTTAACCCACGGCTCAAAATTTATTATTTGGGCAATCCATTGCTTAATTTTCTATCATTATACAAGCATATACACATCATTCCTAAGACCTTATAAGGTGTTTTCAAGAGTTGGTTCACCATTTGCAAGCAAGGAAGCAAGAAAGGAAAAAAAGGGTTACATGGGAAAAATTAGGGTTTCATCCTAATTTTTCAAGCCAAGAGGTTTAATCACAAGGGTGTGATTGTTATTATTATCTCTACTCATCCATACAAGGTTATATCAAAAGCTTAATCTATTCATATTTAAGATTTTATGTGTTCATATACTTTACTTAGTTAAATCACCATCGAGGGTACTTTTGAATATGTAAAATGAGAATTTACTTATGATTAATGTTTTATGAACTTATTCACATGTCACATGGATGCTAATATGATGTTAAAAGGGATGTATAAGTGTTTTAACATGTTGTTTAAGTATAAACATGTTTATGAGCAAATTAGGGTTTCTAAAAGTTAACTTATGAGTTACAAATGAAAATGATAGTTAAACTTGTTATCTTGAACACACTTGATTAAAGTATGATCTAATAGACTTTATATATGTAAAACATATGATAGAAATGTTGTGAAGTAGTTGTAATAAGGTGTTGAAGCTTAATGGTACAAAAATCAAGCTTAAAACATGTCTAAATCACAAAACCTCAAACTTTCTGTTTTGGTTCGATTTAGGAAGCACCCATATTATGTTTTATAAAGATAGTACATCTCATGAGGATTCCAAAATGATAAGAAACTTGAAAATCCGATTTATAACGAAGAAGATACGCTAGTTACGAGTTTACGACGCTAAATACTTTATAAAACAAATTTTATAAAAAGTTACTATTCATGGCAGAAACTTATACTTTGTAAACATCAATAATATGATAAAACTTTCAATTACGAGAACGTGTTCGAAAGAATCGCTAAAAACGGAGCTATAACGAATAAGATACGACAAAAACGGGTTTTACGTTAATTAAAAGTATAAAAACGATTATATAGCTGTTATGAACAGTAAAAACACTATTCATCACAGAATCTCAAAAACCTAAAAATGTGATTTTATGATCACTCGTCTTAATACGAAAGCGTGGGCGTAAGAAACGCGAGAAACGGGCTTAAAACGACAAAGTTATGTCATTTTTACTAAAGGCGTAATTATAAACGTTTTTACTTTATAATTACGATTTCACTTAAACAAATAGATGGTGATATAGCTATATAGATTATATATGTTATTAGTTATCGAAGTGCTATATTACTAGGGAATTTCATAATGAGGCTTCTTCGGATGGCGTATTGACGAGTTGTTGGATTTACGATTTAAAGTGTCCTAACTCCTCGTACGTCATGTCATGACCTCTTAAATTATGATAGCCCGAACGATAGTACGATGATAACTATATAGGATTATATACAGTTGTTGTTAGACAACGTACTTGAATACTGATTCGACCTATATTAACTAGGTTGCATTCGAGCGTTAGCGTGACGCGTTTTTACTTGGGATATTTTGTTATCAGTTTACTCACTCAAGGTGAGTTCATAGCCCCATGTTTTACAATTATTAAATTACAAGTTTTTGGGGTGAGAAACATATGCATGTTTTACAAATTGGACGCAAGTGTACATTTTATCATGATTACGTTTTGCCTAAGTAGCGATAACCCACTATGCCCATGAATCATGAACTGTCAATTACTGGAATGTGAGCGCGAATGATTATAGATAGATCTATTTGGGATTGACCTCCCCGTTCGGGTGACTAGCTATCACTGGAAACGAACGTATATCATGTCGGATACTGGATGTTACGGGTTGAACATCATCACGGGCAATGTAGGCAATATTTATATATTGTATTCAATTATGTCGAGCTTCGGTGTCATGAGCTTAGGTAAACGTAATTACATTTTGTGATGTCTGCATCTGTTGCATTATCACTGGGAAAGTCTTGCGGTCCTGCATATACATTTACATAAACCTATGAAATTCACCAACTTTATGTTGACGTTTTTAAATGCAATGTTTTTCAGGAGGTCATTAAGCACGAGGTGCGAAGGATACATTGGTGGTTATATTTTGAAGTCATGCATTAAAGATTTAGTCGTAATTATATTTTGTATATCTATTATGGGATGGAAATCTTTGTAATAATAAAAAGTAAACAAGTAAAGCTTCGGGCTTTTGTAACACATACTTTATTAAATCCAATGTATCAGTTTTTAAATGACTTTTTGGTCGTTCTTATATTATCTTGTGTTATTGATCTGATAAGTAACACGCCCCGGACCCTTATTCCGTTGCGACCCAATTTGGGGGTGTTATAGTGAAAATGATGCTATGAGTTTAAATGTTTTAGTTATTGTGATAATGTGTTTTAAATAAGGCATGGGCTATACGAGACTATTGTATGTTATGTGCTACTTGCTAATATGATATGGATTGTTGTGCTTGAGCGTGACCGTCTCAAAGCATTGATGGATTGTTAATAGTGAGCGTGATCGTCTCATTGTTGTGGATTGTTAATAGTGAGCGTGATCATCTCATTGTTATGGATAGGGATATGTTTATGATGTTTGAGCATGAGTGTCTCAATGTGGGTTGATGTGATTACATGTTTGCTTGTATGATAGTTCGTTGTATGTTCTGCTATGCTATGTTTTATTTATCACATTGATTTCAAAGCGAGTTATTGGCGTGTCTTAAACCTATGACTCTCACCAACATTATGTTGACGTTTAAGCATCATTTTCAGGTGAGCATCGTGGGGATAAGATAGAGAGAAGTGGCTAGAAAGAGACCATAGGATGTCATGGAGTTTATTGCTTTTATGCCTTGAATATTGCATTGTTTGAATTATGGATACTTGTTGCATGTCTTTCTATTGGCGAGAACTTTCGTTTCATCAATAAAGACGCCTTTTGGATTTGGTTTACCTTCAAAACTTTTTGAAAACAATCAAACCTGTGTTGCTTGTCAAAAGGGAAAGCAACATAGAGCTTCTTATAAGTCCAAAACATTAAGTTTAATCAGCCAGCCTTTGCATATGTTGCACATGGATCTGTTTGGTCCAACATTTGTAAAAAGTTTAATGAAAAATATGTATTGCCTAGTTATTACAAATGATTATAGTAGGTTTAGTTGGGTTTTCTTTCTAGCTACTAAAGATAAGACTAGTGGCATACTTAAGTCCTTTATAACTAGAGTAGAAAATCTAATAGATCAAAGGGTTAAGGTAATTAGGTGTGACAATGGAACTGAGTTCAAGAATAAGGAGATGAATCAGTTTTGTGAGAGAAAAGGTATTAAGAGAGAATTTAGTGTAGCTAGAACTCCTCAACAAAATGGAGTAGCTGAGAGGAAAAATAGAACACTAATTGAGGCTGCTAGGACAATGCTAGCTGATTCTAAGCTACCTACTACTTTTTGGGCTGAAGCAGTTAATACTGCTTGCTATGTGCAAAATAGGGTATTAGTAACTAAGCCTCATAACAAGACCCCTTATGAACTTTTTCTTGGTAGAAAACTAGCTTTAGGCTTTATGAGACTATTTGGGTGTCCTGTTACAATTCTCAATACCATAGATCACTTAGGCAAGTTTGATGGTAAGGCTGATGAAGGATTCTTTGTTGGGTACTCAATCAATAGTAAAGCATTTAGAGTATTCAACAGTAGAACTAGGATAGTTGAAGAGAACCTGCATGTCCAGTTTAGTGAGAATATACCTAATATTGCAGGAAGTGGACCAAATTGGCTTTTTGATATTGATGCACTAACAAAGTCAATAAATTATAAGCCAGTTGTTGCAGGAAATCAGTCTAATGTAACGCAGGTACAAAAGCTTATGATAACAAAGGTAAAGCTAGAATGGAGATAGTACCTGGCAAAGATTACATTCTGCTACCATTGTGGACTGCTGATCCACCATTCTCTCAAATTTCAAAGAGTTCTCCTGATATTGGATTCAAACCTTCAAGTGATGATGGAAAGAAGGTTGATGAAGATTTAAGAAATAGTAAAGGTATTGATCAAGTGAAGGAAGATAATGTTAACAACACTAACAATGTTAATGCTGCTAACACAAATGAAGTTAATACTGTATGTGGAAAAACAAGCATTGAACTTCCTGATGATCTAAATATGCCTCCTTTGGAAAATATTGTCTACTCAGATGATGATGAAGATGTTGGTGCAGAGGTTGACATGATCAATTTGGATGCATTTATTCCTGTCAGTCCTATTCCAACTACAAGAGTACACAAAGATCATTCAATTGAACAAATTATTAGAGACTTGAATTCAACACCTCAAACAAGAAGAATCACCAAGAATTTGGAAGAACATGGTTTGTTTAGTTCAGTTCAGCAAAGAACAAACCATAAAGACTTTCAAAATTTCTTGTTTGCCTGCTTATTATCACATGTAGAACCCAAGAAGATAATCCAAGCATTGCAGGATCCAAGCTAGATAGAATCCATGCAGGATGAGCTTCTACAATTTAAATTACAAAAGGTTTAGACCTTAGTGGATTTACCAAATGGCAAAAGGCCCATGGGCACTAAATGAATCTTCAGGAATAAAAAGGATGAAAGAGTTATTATGATTAAAAATAAAGCAAGATTGGTTGCTCAAGGGTACACACAAGAAGAAGGGATTGACTATGATGAAGGCTTTTCCCCTGTTGCAAGAATTAAAGCAATTAGGCAATTTTTAGCCTATGCCTCATTTAAAGACTTTGTGGTGTACCAGATGGATGTCAAGAGTGCTTTTCTATATGGTAAGATTGACGAGGAAGTCTATGTTCTTCAACCACCAGGATTTGAAGAACCAGACTACCCTGACAGAGTATACAAAGTAGAAAAGGCACTTTATGGACTGCATCAAGCTCCTAAAGCTTGGTATGAAACCTTGTCAACTTATTTGTTGGACAATGGGTTTTAGAGAGGAAAGATAGACAAGACCTTGTTTATCAAAAGGGACAAAGGTGATATTCTGTTAGTTTAAGTGTATGTAGATGATATCATTTTTGGCTCTACAAAGAAGTAATTATGCACTGAGTTTGAGAAGATGATGCATAAGAAATTTTAGATGAGTTCTATGGGTGAACTCACGTTCTTCTTAGGACTGCAAGTAAAGCAGAAGGAAGATGGGATTTTTATCAGTCAAGACAAGTACTGAGATTTTGAAGAAATTTGGTTTTACTGATGTCAAGACAGCAAGTACACCTATAGAAACTCAAAAGCTTTTGCTTAAGGATGAAAATGGTGAAGAAGTGGATGTTCATTTATATAGATCAATGATTGGTTCATTGATGTATCTTACTTCTTCAAGACCTGATATTATGTTTGTAGTGTGTGCCTGTGCAAGATACCAAGTCAACCCAAAAGTGTCACATCTTCATGCTGTGAAAAGAATTTTTAGATACTTAAAAGGTCAACCTAAATTGGGCCTTTGGTATCCAAAAGATTCACCTTTTGATTTGGTAGCATACACTGATAGTGATTATGCTGGAGCAAGCTTGGATAGGAAGTCCACAACAGGAGGTTGTCAATTCCTTGGGTGTAGATTGATTTCATGGCAGTGCAAGAAGCAGACTGTGGTTGCTAATTCCACAACAGAGGCTGAATATGTAGCTGCTTCAAGTTGTTGTGGACAAGTGCTTTGGATTCAGAATCAACTACTTGATTATGGGTATAATTTTATGCATACCAAGATCTTTATTGATAATAACAGTACTATTTGCATAATTAAAAATCCTGTTTTTCATTCAAAAACAAAGCATATAGAGATCAGACATCATTTTATTAGAGATTGCAATGAAAAGAAATTGATTCAAATGGTCAAAATCCATACTGACAAAAATGTTGCAGATTTGCTTACAAAAGCTTTTGATGTAAGTAGATTTCAATATTTGATTGCTAGTATTGGAATGTTAAATCTCTAAAATCTTTTATCTCTTTATGTTTTTGTAGAGTTTTATATGAATTAGTACTGTTATTCATGTCATTAAAAGTTTCTGTTGTTAAGTATAATTAGTGTTGTTAGTTATACTTAATACTGCTGGTATAATTAACATTGTGATTTGGTGAGAAAAAGAATTGAGAGAGTTAGTGAGAATAAAAACAGAAAGAGAGATGTGTGGAATAAAAACAGACAGAGAGTTTTGATGAGTAAAAGAATTGAGAGAAGTGGTGAGTTGAAAAACAAAAAGAGAGTTGAATATATTAAAAATAGACAGATTGTTTGGAATAGAATTGGAGTTAATGCTGGTGACTCAAAGTTAATGTTGTTAGGCATAACTTAATGCTGCTAGGCATAAGTTAATACTGCTGGCATAACCTAATACTGTTAGGAATAAGTTAATACTGCTAGGCATAACTTACTACTTATGTTGAACGTTAATGCTATTAAGGGTATTTTCATAAATACTTCGATTAAGGGTTTCGATCACTTATTTAATCGATTTAATTCAATCATATACTCTCTAATCACAAACCCTAACTCAATTTCATCATTCATCATCAAAACCCAACACAATGACAACCCTGCAGTTTGCTAATACTCACAATTTGGTTGCGTTTTTGTCTAAACCCGCTGAAAGTGAAGGGTTTGAGCAGATAGTGGATTTTCTGAATGCAAATCCTATAAGATATGCACTAACGATCAATCCTATAATCTATACTTCATGTATTGAACAGTTCTGGGCTATTGTCAAGGCAAAAACTGTCAATAGGGAAGTACAGTTACAAGCCCTAGTGGATGGAAAGAAGATCATTATTACTGAGTCGATTGTGAGAAGAGATCTTCAACTAGAAGATGCTGAAGGTATTGATTGTCTACCCAATGCTACTATTTTTGAACAGCTTACACTCATGGGGTATGAGAAAGTTTTACAAAAACTTACTTTCTATAAGGCATTCTTTTCCCCTCAATGGAAATTCCTTATTCATATTGTTTTACAATGTCTAAGTGCTAAGACTGCTGCATGGAATGAGTTTAGTAGCACTATGGCATCTGCAATCATCTGTTTAGCTACAAACCAGAAGTTTAATTTTTTAAAGTACATATTTGAAAGTATGGTGAAGAACTTAGAGAAAGGCTTTTCTGGAAGAGAAACACCCTTATTTCAAACAATGGTGGTACAACATCAAGAAAAAATGGGTGAATGTTTAGCAAATCCCACTGATCCCCATCAGACACCCACTATTATTCAACCCTTAACATCTCAACCTCAAAAGAAACAAAAACCTAGAAGGCCTAAGAGAAAGGACACTGAGATACCTTAGTCTAGTGGTCCCACATACAATGTAGCAGATGAGGCTGTCAATGAGGTGATGGATGACAGTTTGGAAAGGGCTGCCACTACTGCTACTAGCTTAGATGCAGAGCAGGATAAGGGTAACATAGATAAGACCCAATCCAAGGAAACACTTAATGAACCAAGTTCCTTAAGAACTAGTTTAGGTAGTGGTCCCAGGTGCCAAGAAACCATGGGGGATACAATTGCTCAGACTAGGCCTGAGAATGTATCTAAACATTCTAATGATCCACTACTCGCAAGAGGTAACACACTTTGAAGTGGTGAGGATAGACTAAAACTTGAGGAATTGATGGAATTTTGTACCAAATTGCAACAAAGAGTTCTTGACCTAGAGAACACAAAGACTACTCAAGCTCAGGAGATTACAAGTTTAAAACTGAGAGTCAAGAAGTTAGAGAATAAAGGAGGATCAAGAACTCACAAGCTCAAAAGATTATTAAAGGTTGGTAGATCTGCAAGAATGGTTTCCTCTGATGATGCTAGTTTAGGTGATCAGGAGGATGCATCCAAACAGGGGAGGAAAATTGATGACATTGATAAAGATGCAGAGATTACATTGATTGATGAAACTCAAGGGAGGTATGGTGATGATCTAATGTTTGATACATGTGTTCTTGATGATGAAGAAGTGTTTGCAGGACAGGATATGGATGAAAAAGATATTAATGTGGCTGAAAAGGAAGTTAGTACTGCTAATCCAGTTACTACTGCTGGTGAAGTAGTTACTACTGCCAGTCCAACTGAAACTACAACTGCTAATGATTTGACTCTTGATCAGACTTTAATAGAGATCAAAAGTGTAAAATACAAAGTCAAAGGGGTTGTGATAGGAGAGCAGAGTGAATCTACAACAAGAACAAGACCTCAACGACTACCATCAAAGGATAAAGGTAAAGGTAACATGGAAGAGCATCAGAAACCAACAACGAAAAAAAGATCAAATTAGGCACGATGAGGAAGTTGCTCAAAGACTTCAAGCTCAAATGCAAGCTGAATTAGAGGAAGAAGATATGCTTGTAAGACAAAGAGAAGAAGAAGCCAACATTGTTTCATGGGATAATGTGCAAGCAATGATAGATGCTAAATTATCAAATGGTTCAACAAATGCAAGCAAAAGAACAAGAGAAGTTGAGTATTAAAGAGAAGTCCAAGTTGTTTGTACAACTCTTAGAAGCAAGAAAAAAGCACTTTGCAGCAATAAGAGCAAAAGAAAAGAGGAACAAACCACCAACTAAAGCTCAAAAGAGAAATACAATGGCTACTTATCTGAAAAACATGGTTGGATACAAGCATAATCAATTAAAGAACAAAATCTTTGATGATATTCAGAAGTTATTTGACAAAGCTATGAAAAGGGTAAACATATTCGTAGATATGGATATAGAATTGGTGGAAGGTAGAGAAGTAAGAGCTGAAGCAGAGATAGCACAAGAGAGTAGTTCAAAGAGAGCAGGCACTGAGCTGGAACAAGAAAGTATTAAGAAGCAAAAGGTGGATAAGGATAAAGAAACAGCAGAGATTCAAAGACTAATATAAGTTGTTCCTGATAAAGAGGAAGTAGCAATTGATGCTATTCTTTTGGCAACTAAGCCTCCAAGCATTGTTGACTACAAGATCCTTAAAGAAGGGAAGAAAACCTATTACCAGATAATTAGGGCTGATGAAAGTTCAAAGATATACTTAGTCTTCAGTCATATGCTCAAAAGCTTTGACAGGGAAGATTTGGAAACCCTGTGGAAACTAGTAAAAGCTAAGCATGGATCAACAAGGCCAGAAGAGGGCTATGAGAGAGTGCTATGGCGTGATCTAAAGACAATATTTGATCCACATGTTGACGATCAAGTATGGAGGAATCAACAGGATTACAGAGTGTTGGATTGGAATATATATGACTCATGTGGAGTTCATTCTTTAAGGATGCAACATATGCACATTCATATGCTGGTAGAAAAGAGATATCCCCTTACACCTGCTATAATTACTAATATGTTAAACAAGAAGCTTCAATGTGATCATTTTAATGAAATGGTATATCAGCTTCTTAAACTTCTCACAAAACAGCTTAAGAATCAATAAGTATTTGGAAGCATCCTCCTGGTGATTAATGAAGCTTTCAATGAAGAAACTTAAGATTTTGAAGGAGAATATCAAGTTTAGGAGAGGATTGTTGGGATTAAAAGACTTCATGATGATCTTGAAGTTACTACTGCTAAGGTTTGTGTTACTGCTGCTAAGCTAAAGTTAGTGTTGTTCATTAACTCTAATAAAAAAATATGCTAAGTAGTTAGTACTGCTAGTTCATAGTTAGTACTGCTAGTGTAACTTAGTACTACTAGTATATGTTAGTACTGCTAGTGTAAAGTTAAAACTGCTGGTGAAGATTAAAGAAATTATTCTAAGTAGTTACTACTACTTGTACACAGTTAATGTTGTTGGATAAAGACAGAAGAAAGGATAAAGATTGATTGGAGATCAAGATTACTTATGTGATAAGTATGAGTTAGTTATAGAATAGATCATAATGAATATTCTAAGTTTTAAGAATATATTGTAAATCGATTAGGACTCCTTGGTGTATAAAAGAAGGTCTTAGGGCATAGAGTTTGCTATCTAGAAATCTTTTGTTTTGATATCGTTATAGCTTCAAGGTTTTGTAACCCTAATACTAGTTAGAGTATTCGTATTAATATATTGAAGCTTTATTCGTTAATCTGTGTGTTCATTAGAATTACTGTTCTATTGCATATTCTTCTTATTGATCAAAGATTAGATTCCGCATAGTCTTTGATATATTTTACAAAGTTTCTATTATAGTTGTGTAGGATTTACCTTCCATAACTAAACCTTACACAAGCTAAGGAATTCAAGATCTATTCAAGTGGGATCAACATAAAAACATTCATAGAATGCTAAGCTTAAGTTTTTGTAAATTGGAGTGACCTGCCTTAGGGGGAGATTGTTAGGAATACAAAAAAGTCTCAGTCACTTCCAATATATTGATAAGTAGCTCGTAGTATAATATTTGGAAACTAACTAAGCTAACTGGGTTAACATAAGAATACCCCTTATGTTGACCGGCCAATGTAAGGGTATAAATACCCCCTTTCCATGCCATGGGAAGGGGTTGGTTCATTTGTCATAATACAAGTTTCTTTCTTTCTCTCTCTATGTGTTCTAACCACTCTTTCTCTCTTTGGAATTTCCTTCTCACTTAGTCATCTTAGATTGTTTGTTTGATATCCTACAAATCAGTTGTTCAACGTTCAGGATAATCGAATTTGATTTCGATTATTTTAGGGTTCATAGGAATGGGGGATTTTTCAAATTAAGTGTTCTAGATTAATCATAGATGCTTATGTTTGTGATTGTGTGTGCTTAATATTGTTTATCTTAATTTGTGGGCTAGTTTAGACCAATTTCGATTGAATGTGTCAATTTCGATTGCAAACCAAAATTCGATTGAGATGTTTTAAGCAAGATTATAGTTGTAAAGTGCTTATTTGTGGCTTGTTTAGGGCTTATTCAGGCTTATGTGTTTAAAAGAATATTCTTGGATCAATTTTGATTAAGATGATTGTGTTAATTTTGATCAAGACCAATTTTGGTTAGGGTTGTATAGTCAACTCGACTGGATTTAGTCAAACTAAAACATATTTAGGTCAAATTCAACTAAAAGGACTTTGGTCAAATTCGATTTCATAAACAATCAATTTCGATTGAGTATGAAAAGTCTAATTTCAACTGATCTTGGTCAAATCCGTATGGGCTTAATTAAAATCGATAATGGGCTTAATTGGGCTTAACCAAAAATGATATTGGACTTAAAATGTGTATTGGGCTTACATGTTGCACTTAATGATTATTGGACTTAAAATTCTTTAACTGATATATGTGGAATGCTAAATGTAGTTAATGTTTTGTGTTTCTATATTTACACTCACGTCAGCAATCTAAGTTGTATCCGATTTTGACCGTACTGTAAAGCAGCTTAGTGACCATCCGGTGTTTATATAAGAATACATCATTGATAGCTATATTTTTCATTGAATATGCTTATAAATGATCATGATTGAATGCATTGATATGTGTGAAAAAACAAGGATAATGCTCGAATGTCTGTGATCATTCAATATCTCATGTTTATTAAACAACAAAATCACAAGAGTTCTTATCATTTCAAAAACAACATCAAAGCGATTTTAGAAACAATGACTTATATAGTTTAAGACACGTATTTCAATATAAAAATGCGCGCTAGTGATCAAAGGTACATCCGGTCTAGAGAAATCAAAACTGCGCCAGTGGCCGAGTGACCATCCACTTTAGATATAAGAATATTTCATTCTATAGCTATATTCTTCATTTCAAAATATTTGAATTGGAAAACATAATCAAATGATTTGTGGTAAAATCTCATTTTCTGTCAAGAAGTTGTAATTGTGTTATCAAAGTGGTACTCTTTCACAAATATTTTGAGAATATGAAGTATATCTCGTGAATTTTTCAAAACAGAGTGTTATTCAAGATCAAAGTATATATCTTCATTATTCTTGAAAGAGTATCATTACACAAAGCTTTTTGGTGAGGAAACTCAAACAGAAAGAGATACAAAAACCATGTGTGAAAAAGCAAATCAAAGAATGTTCGAAAAAGAATTGCCAGAACATACAAATTCAAATCAAAAGAACAATTTAAATAAAGTGTATGGCATGTGCTCGAAAAAGCAAGAAATAAGCATATGAGAAAGAAACTAATCAAAAATATGTTTAAAAAGAATTACTCGAACATATAAATAGACAGAGCGGAAAGAGATAATAATGTTATATAAATGATTTGTTTTTTATCTAACACGCTCTTATGAAAACATTCAAAATTCATCATGGCTCAACAAATACAATTGCTCATAAAACATCAACTTGTTCTAGTGTTTAAACAATACTGTAGAATCGTAGGGGGGTGAATACAGTTTTATTGACTTCTTCTAAATTTTTAAAACTTCAAGATTTGAAAGAGCCGAGTGGTGTGCTAATCTAATTTGGGTTGAGAACAACAAGTATATAGAGAAAAAGAGAGACACCATGATATATACTGGTTCAAGAAGAAGGGTTTAGTCCTTCCGTACGTCCAGTTTCAAATCCACGACACTTATACTATACTAGTATAATCCTTAGATTTTAAATAAAGGGTATAAGAAATAAGACCCTCGACAAAATACAAGTATGGATTAGGTACTTGTGTGGCTCTCTTGCGGAGATGTATTCACTTCAATAGAATGATGAGATGAGAAGTTTAGAACACTTAGATGTTTGACTTAGAGGATAGGAAAAGAGAAAAGAGAGGAAAGATTGTTTTCAAGAGGTGATAAATAAAAAGGCCAAAAGGGGGTATTCATAAGCCAAGAGTCCTAAAGTTTGGGAAAACACTTCGCGTCTGGCGCGCTGCCCATGCTCAGCGTGTGGCTAGCGCGCCAGAATCCCGAGTTTGTTTTCTTTGGGACTTTGGCGTTTTAAATACCCGCACTTGGTAAACCCCAAATTGTACTTCACGCTATGACCTTTCAATCATTCTTATACTCAAGGTCAACCAACTCAAATAGCCATTTAATAAAAGCTTTTGTGAAGTATTACAATCCTTTTGCTTGTCTGATATCGAAAAAAGAGAAAAGAACAACTAGACAAGGGTATTTTGGGTATTCCTCAAATGTAACTAGCTTAGATGGGATCCAACCAAGGTTTAAAGAATCTAGTTAGGGTACAAGGGAATATTCTTAGAATATTCCAAACTTGGAGAGAATGGGTGGATATTATGGAGGGAATAATTGAAATTTGAATTTCAAATCTTTTAAGCACATGTTGGATAAAAGGGAAAGATAAGAATGATGTGTAAGTGAGTTGGCATGATGTGATGGTGATTGGATGGAAAGGTGCCTCTTGATCTTATTTGAAATAGAGGGTAAAGATGAGAAGAGGAGAGGTAAGTTGGATAGGTGAAGTGCCAAGATCAAGGGTGATTAGATAAGTGTGTTTGTTTAGAGAGTAAGATCTGTTGGTTTGAAGAGAAGGAGTGTGTTTGTTTGATATTTAAATTTTAATCCAATGGAGGAGAAGAGAACGAGGTTGCAACAATCCGCATTTTCATGTCATTTTACGTCAATAAATATTCAACTAATTATTTAAAACTTTTACGCATTTGCTTTTAATTTTTATCGTTTAGCTAAATCGTGTAAACAAAAAATCAACATTCAATGTAAACAGACATCAAACAAATAAAAGTTTACTTCAAGAAAGTGTTATATAATTATTACGAGGATAATTTATAACCTTTCATTTTTTTATTGGTTACGTAAAACGTTTACGTTTCACAATAAAATACATTTAAGCATACACAGAAGCACTAATACCTATATATACTCAAACAAATATCCACTTTTATACCCAATACATAAAAATTAAATAATTCCTACTCCTATCAACCACTATGGCCGGATATATACATGAATAAAACACAAGATTAAATTCAAAATTTACTTTCAAAGTATATAATGCACATGTTTAAAACTCTCCTCGTAGGGAGGAGGAGAGCACCTTACACAAATGTACTTAAACCACCTCTTAAACTCATGGTTTTGCTAGTGGGTTTGACTACTACCTCTATTATAAATAGGAGGCTAATACAAGACTTAAAACACTTCCCATTTGCAAGTGAAAATCACAAACAAAACCCTCTCCCACTCTAGCAAAGCTCACGGCTCAAAAACCTCAATTAGGGTTTCCATAGTTTGATTATTAGCAAGGTTGCAAGCATACTAGTGTTCTTAGGTATTATATCTAAGGTATATCAAGGTGGTTTGGAAGCCTGGGTATTGATTTTGCAAAGGTTTCTATCAAGAGGAAATTAGGGTTTTCATAAGCAAACTAGGGTTTTCTTGGAAGTATTTAGGGATTAACACTTGGGTTTGATTTATGTAAGTATTGGTTAATTTATAAATTTAGTTTATAAATTTATTTGTTAATAAGTTTAATTATCAAGTTTGTATACAAATAATTACTTGGACACTTTGCTTGGACATAAAATGATGGACACAATTTATAGGACCTAAAATGTACCAAAGATGTGGTATAAAGTAATGTAGAGGACTTGTACAAATCTCACCAAGTAATAAATTATAAAAACTAGTTTATAATTCATAAATATATGCAGACTGTTTTGAGGTTTCTGTTTGGATTTGAAATTTTATAAATTTTGGAAACATTTTATTAAAATAGTACATATTATGAGGATTGTAAGCATATAAATAACTCGAAAACCGAGTTATAACGAAGAAGTTATAACATTTACAAGATTACGATAATTAAATATATAAGTGTTTTTATAAAAGTTATTTTATAAAAATGGTTCCTGTTTCAGATCTGAGAAAAATATATAAATATTCTATCAAAATAGAACATTTTAATACGATTTCGTGGATATAAAGAACGCTAAAAACGGAGTTAAAACGAAGGAGTTATGAGTTTTACGAGATTTAAAGTTATAAAACTATTTTTATAAACGGATTTCGGTTATATTTGTTGTTAATCACCACCTAGGGCTATTTTGGGGATTTATAAAATATTACAAGCATGTACAAGATTTGAATATATATGTATCTTTGATGAAATGATGTTAAAAATATACTAGAACACAAGAATATACTTTATATAAGTATTGGTTAATTTATAGATTTAGTTTATAAATGTATTTGTTAATAAGTTTAATTATCAAGTTTGTATTTTCAATCCTTGTATGTTCCCCAAAATGTATGTATAAATGTTGTAAATCAAAGAGTTATAAAGTATGCATGACCATTTCAGTGCCTAAATAGTCACAAAAACATATGTATGAATGTTATAAACTAAAGAGTTGTAAAGTATGCATGATCATTTCAATCCCCAAATAGTCACAAAAACGTATGTATAGTTGACCCCCATTGTTCAAAGTATGTATTGCCACTTTATTCAAGGCAACGTAAATATTCCTGTGTGTATAAAACAATGATTACGATTACTCTAGTTCATGAAAATGTTGGAAGACTCATATATATGCCCACTGTATTTAAGGAACCATGAATGGTTCGTGTTCGTGTAATGTTGTGTTGCCATCATGCTAAATGTTTCGCTTTGCCGGTGATAGCTAATCACCAAAACGGGGCAGTCACGCCCGAATAGATCTATTTCATAACATTCGCGCTTACCCTCCGAGTAATTAACAGTTCAATCCACTTAAGCTAATCCGTAATCATTTGGGTAAAAGTAAAGTAATGTCCTTGTTTTCAAAAATAAAGTGAAACAAGCAATGTATTTCATCCCAAAATAAGTAATTGAGTATGTAGACCAGTTTGTAAAACGAATTGTAAATGCACATGTAATAAATTCAAACCAATCATGTAAATGAATTTGGTAACAAGCATGTTCTCACCCTAAAAGTTGTAAATTATATGCAAAACAAGTAAAACGTGGGGCTATAAACTCACCTTGAGTGAGTGAATTGATAATTCAAATCACTAACAGAAAATACGTCAGACATCGCCCGAATGCATCCTAAATTATTACAGGTCGTAGAGTAGTAATACTATTAATAAACTAAGACCATATATAGTTCTATATAGCTATATCACAATCTAAATTGTATGGTGAAAATCCATATTTATAAAGTAATAACGTTTATAAATATCTTTTTTAGTAAAAACGGCGTAACTTTCTCGTTTTAAGTCCGTTTCGTACGTTTCTTATGTCCACGCTTACGTATTAAGACGGGATATCAAAATATTTCATTTTCATATTTTCAACCCATGGTGAAAAGTACTTTTTACTATTCATACACTTTATAATAAATAAATTTAATTATCGTAAACCTCATAAAAGTCATATCTTATTCGTTTTAACTCTGATTTTAGTGATTCTTTTGAGCACGTCTTTGTAATTAAAAGTTTTATCTAACTAATGTATTTTCAAAAATGTATCTGAGATGAATAGTATTTTTACTCTTCATAGTTTATAAAATTATTTTTATAAACTTTAATTATCGCAAACATGAGAAATCCATAACTCCTTCCTTATTGATCAAAAATTATGATTCTTAATGTTTTGGAATCCTAAAAATATGTACTTTCTGAGAAAAATAACCAATCATTTATGTCAAAGGTGAATTGTTATAAGTTTTTATAAAATTTCTTTTATAAAAGCGTTTATTATCGTATAATTTGCAAATGTCGTATCTCATTCGTTATAAATTAGTTTTTTGAGTTCTCTACATGCCTACGATCATTATAACATGTAGCATTTTAAAAAAATATACAATAAATACATTATTTTTCAAATTTGATCATACCCTTGAACTTTTTTTAATTTAAAATGTGTTTTAAATTGTTTTTTATAGTTTTTAGCTTAGTACATCTTGTTACAAGACATCTACAACACAATAATCACTTGTCTCGTATGTATTCGGCCCCTTTAGTCCATTACTAATCCAAGTATTGTCCATGAATAAACAAAGATCTCCACAATCTTTTTACTAATTAAACTTAATAAGTAACTTTTTAAATCATTAACTTATATATACTTTTTATAGGTAAACCAACACTTGAATAATACTTATACTCCCATTATAAATGTCCCTACAACCTCAATAAGCCACCCCCCATATGAAAAAGTTCATCAAACCATGAACAAGTGTAAAAATCCATTTTACTTGTTAATAAGTTTCCTAGATGGTGATTAACTATACAAACATCATATATGCATAAAATCACAAATGTAAAGAGATTAGGGTTTTTAGATAACCTTAGTATGATGTATGGTGATGAACAACAAGATCTAAACCCTAGTTTAGATATTATACCCAAGCTTCCAATACTTAGAAAACCCTAAATCTAAAGAAACCCTAATCTTGATTCCTTGTTTGCTTAACCCTTTTAAACTCTAAACTAAACCTTCAAACCTCCTTGTAATACCTTAAATATGTTGCTAGAACACTTGTATATGTTGTAAATAAAATTTTATGGATTGTGTGTATGTGTTTGTGTTTGGCCGTAGGTTATAAGGCACAAAAAGGGAGAGGATTTTAATAGACTTTGCTAAGTGAAAAGATACAAGTGAAATGCTAGGAATAGGATCACTTAAATACTAGAAATATCTAGGAACAAGATCCATATAATTAGGAAAAATGGGATGGGCTTGTGTAAGAATGGTATGAAGTTTGCTTGATGTAAGAATAGTTGGTATGGTGTAAGAGAGTTTGCTTGAAAGCTTATACAACATGTGTGATATTTAGAACAAGTTAAAATAAATATCTTCCTTGTGTATTTATCCCTATATCCGGCCATATATACTTATAAATAAGGAATTGGTATAAATTTTGAGTATTGGGTATAATTGTGGGTATTTGTTGAAGCATAGATGAGTTTTGGTGGTTCCGTGAATGCCTAAACGTATTTTGTCGCGAAACGTAAACACTTTACGTAACTAATAAAAATAAAATATGCAAAGTTAATAATTATCCTCTAAATAATTATCTAACACTTGCTTGACGTAAACATTTAATTGTTTGATATCCGTTTACGTTAGTTGTTGATTTTTTACGCGATTTAACTTAACGATTAAAATTAAAAGCAAACGCCTAGAAGTTTAAAATAAATAGTTGAATATTTATTGACGTAACAGATGTAAAAAATGTGAATTGTTACAGAAGCAACTTATTGAGTGAGTTGAAAATTGAGGTAAACGAATTGTCAAAGGTTATGGGTAATGTTTTGATTCCAAAAAACAAAGTCAAAGGAGTGACAACTAGGGGAGGAAAGATGACGTCTAAAGCCACCCTAGTATAGAAATTATTGAAACTGGAACCAACAAGAACGAACCTCTCAGATTTGAACAAGATGTGCAGGAAAATTCGCATGATGATGGTGTGGAAAATAAATCTTCGGGTACTCCTGAAAGAACTACTCAACCATGGTAAAACCACAACAGTCATCTATCCCTTTCCTAAACCGGTCGACAAAGGAAAAAGAAGAAGCACAACATCGGAAGTTTTTAAAGAATTTAAAACAACTCCATATTAACAATTTGTTTAACGAAGCCTTAGTGGCAAATGCCAAAATACGCTAAATATCTGAAGAGTTAACTGACGAATAAATCCAGACTTGAAGAAGCTTGTATTGTGACAATGAATGAAATGTGCTCATCTGTCTTGCATAACAAACTGCCAGCAAAAGAAAAAGACCCAGGAAGTTTCACTATCCCTTGTCAAGTTAGTAATTTGCAAATTAATAATGCATTGGCGGATCTAGGAGCTAGTATAAGTTTGATGCCCTATGCGATGTATCAAAAGTTAGGTTTAGGAGAACCAAAACCGACTCGAATGAGCTTAGAACTAGCCGATAGGTCGATCCAATACCCAAGGGGAATAGTCAAAAATGTGCTTATTAAGGTGGATAAACTTGTCCTCTCCATTGATTTTGTTATCTTGGATATGCCCAAAGACTCTAGAATTCTGATAATTTTATGGAAACCTTTTTTTGGTCGTCGCTCGTGCCATGATTAATGTGATTAATAAAAAGATAACACTTAGGGTAGGAGACGATGAGGTAATCTTTGACATGGACCAATCGAATATAGAAACCAAAGATAAAAAGGGAGCAGAAAACTTGGCCGCAAATCATTTTAACTAGGTTAGAGAATCTACACATGGAGGTATTGACTGAGAGGGAAATTGCTGATGAATTCCCCGACGAGCATTTAATGGTGTTGAGATCCAAGTTTAAATACGATGAGCCATGGTATACAGATTTCGTTAATTATATTGTTGAAAAGGTTGTTCCCCCAAATTGGACCTTCAAAAAAAGAAAGAGGTTTTTCTTGCAAGTCAAGACTTACTTTTGGGAAGAAACTTATGCATTTAAACTGTGCGCGGATAATATAATGAGAAGATGTGTGGCTAGAAGTGAAACCCTTGAGATTCTGGCACATTGTCATTCGGGACCTACTGGTAGGCATCATAGTGTTAATGTTACCGCAAAGAAGGTTTCATCGGACTTCTGGATTTTATTGGCCTCGTGTCTTTAAAGATGCTAATGAGTATTGTAAGACGATTTGATGCTGTTAAAAGATCGAGAAACATGTCTTCAAGGAATGAAATACCTCAAAATAACATTCAGGTATGCGAAGTCTTTGATGTTTGGGGATTAGATTTTATGGGACCATTTCCCCAATCTAGAGGTAATAAATACATATTAGTAGCTGTCAATTATGTATCCAAATGGGTCGAAGCTCAAGCATTACCTATGAATGATGCGCGTGTAGAGGTTAAGTTTTTAAGAAGTTTATTTGCTAGGTTTGGAGTTCCTAAAGCTTTGATTAGTGATAGAGGGATACATTTTTGTAATTCCTAGCTTGAAAAGGCTTTACAAAGATATGGTGTGACTCACAAATTATCCACAGCATATCACCCTCAATCTAATGGACAAACTGAAGTTACTAACAGGGCTATTAAGCGTATCCTAGAAAGATCAGTGGGGTACAATCCTAAAGATTGGTCAAAAAAACTTAACGATGCATTATGGGCATTTAGGACAGCCTACAAAACACCGACAAGGTGTACACCTTTCAGACTAGTTTATGGGAAAGCATGTCATTTACCCGTAGAGATCGAGCATAAGGCACATTGGGCATTGAAACAATGTAATATGGATTTAACGCTTGCTCGCAAAAGTCATCTTATGCAGCTTAATGAGTTAGCCGAGTTAAGAGATGGTGCTTATAAGAATACTAGAATTTACAAAGAACAGCCTAATAAATGGCATGATTCTAGACTCCGTGGTGATAGAGATTTTAAGGTAAGCGACAAAGTGCTACTTTATAATTCTCGTCTGAAGATGTACCCTAGAAAACTAAAGTCGAAATGGAGCGATCTCAACATTATTAAAAGGGTATATCCATATGGGGCTATAGAAATAATTGACATGGATAGGTTTAGCTTCAAAGTCAATGGATAACGATTGAAAAACTATTACGAAGGTAACATTGACAAAGAGGATGATGAAGTTATAGAGTTCAAGAATGGTGTAACGTGAGGCTGAAGGGTGTCTAGCTTAAAGACTCTCATAAAAACAAAAGTGCTTTCTGGGAGACAACCCGAACAATTTTTATTTATTTTTATCAAGTCTGTCTTCTCAGACATCAATACGGCGTATCCGCTCCATACCATTCGGCGTATTGAATGTCTGGACGTTATCAGTCCTTTATTTTTCTGCATTTAAAACTTTATCGTCAGATCTGTCTATACGGCGTATTCATGCACATGATACGGCGTATTTGGCAGACTAACTCGTATTGATACTTTTTACAGGTCTTTCTATATGACGTATCCTAGTTTTTGGGTAAGGCGTATTGACTGCCAGTACAGTTTATTGTTTTTATTTTTTATTAACCGTAGGATACCCGAGATAGGATTTTGCATGTTTTTCCTATATTTTGCACAGGACCTCGCTGGAAAAGAAATCGACAACGTTGGCGAAGTATCTATCATCTGGAATTCTTGCTCATAAACTCAACTTGGAGAATCTACCGAGCAAAACATCAGGGGAGTTTCTCGTTCTAATTCTTTTAATTTCCCGTTTTTAATGTTTTATCTATAAAACTAGGACATTGTATAATTTAAATGAGGGGATGGTAATTAGAACGTTACATGTCCTATTTTTCGCATTAAAATGCTTAAATTATGCTCAAATTTTAAATTTTTTTTCAAGCATAATTTTGTGAAATTACCAGTTACATAACATGCACATATAACCCTTATTAAATATTGTGAGGATTCAGCCCTATCCGTTTCCAAATGTTTACCCAAATCCCACAAAAATATTAAATGCGATCGGTGTGTTGTAGACTTTAAAACTTAGTATGGTATATTATTCGAGACACAATAATGATTACTATAGATTTAGATGGAGTAAACTTGTTTAAATTGGTAAATTTCTAGGATTACACCAAAAAGCCTTTGTATGATGTTTTTATTAACTAACTACACCGGTTAGTTAACCCCTGTATAAACCCTTTATTTACTCTCATTTTAAGAGTAAAATACCCCTAGAAAAACCAGTAGAGCCAATCCTTTAGGATAACACCAACTATTTGTTTTGTTACACCTTAGCCTACCCTGTTAGATTAAGTCCATTTATCAGTTGCTAGTTGCTTAAAGTGTAAAGTACGTATTTCTTGTGTCTTGTGTCATTTTTGTGAAAACTAGAAGGGGGTTTGAATAGTTTACTGCTTTAATTTAAGGTTTTAAGGTGTTTGTAAAAATTCTAGATTCGATTTTATGTGAATTTAATACTTGCACAATATAAACAATATGCTTATCTAAACAATTCTAAAAGACAAATAATGTAAGACAAGAGATAAGAGTAAGAACAATCAAACCACAACGCGAGGATTTATAGTGGTTCGGTAACGAAGCACCTCTTCGCCCTACTCCACTCCCCGAGCACCAAACTTGAGAGTTTTCTTCACTATGTCAACAAACTCCCTTAAGGTGGAGAAAATCGTACACAACGTTGCTTACACCGAATTTATGACACAAAGCTAATGCGAGTTCTCATTCTTATCCTAGAACCGATATATCATAACACGACTTCACTACTTGTTCACGACTTCACAACTTAATGACTTCTTCGCAACTTTAAGACTTCTTCACAACTTCAAGACTTCACTTCACCACACTACTTAGATCACAACTATCTAACACTACTTGGTAAGATCACCACGATCTAACTATACTTACAAAGATCGCCAAGATCT
Source organism: Tanacetum coccineum (assembly GCA_026074375.1). NCBI lineage: Eukaryota > Viridiplantae > Streptophyta > Magnoliopsida > Asterales > Asteraceae > Tanacetum > Tanacetum coccineum. The sequence continues at coordinate 22,225 of BQNB010017104.1, read as the reverse complement.
AGCTACTACACACAAATACAAGATATACAATTGATTTACAAGTTATGGTATGGATGCAATAAGATTGTAACAACACACAAAGGTGTAATACTTCTTCACTTGATGATGGAAGTATTCTTCTCTTGCACTTGAGGAATTAAGCTTGGATTACTTAGAACAAAGCCTTTATGGATTAAATGTCAAAGGATTTTAGTGGATGTGTGGGCTGTTTTCGACAGAAGAAATGACGTGCAAAAGGTGAGAAAATAATGAGGAAAAGTCTAATATTTATAGGACAAACTGGAGGAGCGTCAGTCTATGGGCGGTCCCCTTAAATAGGTGGGCGGTCCCTTTAAAATTAAAGGGGCCGCCCATGTATTAAGGGGGCCTCCCCATAGACTAACGCTCCTCCAGTTTGTCCTATAAATATTGGACTTTTCCTCATTATTTTCTCACCTTTTGCACTCATTCTTTCTGTTCTAAAACAGCCCACACATCTCACTAAAATCCTTTGATCATTTAATCATAAAGCTTTGTTTCTAAGTAATCCAAGCTTAATTTCGTTCAAGTGCAAGAGAAGAATACTTCCATCATCAAGTGAAGAAGTGTTACACCTTTGTGTGTTGTTTACAATCTTATTGCATCCATACTAACTTGTAAATCAATTGTATCTCTTGTATTTGTGTGTAGTAGCTAGATTCTTGCGCAGATCTTTGTAAGTATAGTTAGATCGTGGTGATTTATCCAAGTAGGGTTAGATAGTTATGATCTAAGTAGTGTGGTGAAGTGAAGTCTTGAAGTTGTGAAGAAGTCTTAAAGTTGCAAAGAAGTCATTAAGTTGTGAAGTCGTGAACAAGTAGTGAAGTCGTGTTATGATATATCGGTTCTAGATAAGATTAGAACTCGACATTTAGCTTTGTGTCATAAATTCGGTGTAAGCAACGTTGTGTACGATTTTCTCCACCTTAAGGGAGTTTGTTGACATAGTGAAGAAAAAAAAGAAATAAAACCCTCTCAAGTTTGGGTGCTCGGGGAGTGGAGTGGGCGAAGAGTGCTTCGTTACCGGAACCACTATAAATCCTCGCGTTGTGGTTTGATGGTTCTTACTCTTATCTCTTGTCTTACATTATTTATCTTTTAGAATTGTTTAGAAAAGCATATTGTTTATATTGTGCAAGTATTAAATTCACATAAAATCGAATCTAGAATTTTTACAAACACCTTAAAACCTTAAATTAAAGCAGTAAACTATTCAAACCCCCTTCTAGTTTTCACAAAAATGACACAAGACACAAGAAATACGTACTTTACACTTTAAGCAACTAGGAACTGATAAATGGACTTAATCTAACAGGGTAGGCTAAGATGTAACAAAACAAATAGTTGGTGTTATCCTAAAGGATTGGCTCTACTGGTTTTTCTAGGGGTATTTTTATCTTAAAATGGTGTAAATAAGGGTTTATACAGGGGTTAGACTAAACGGTTGTAGTTAGTTAATAAAAAACATCATTTAAAATAAATTATTTTTTTTTTTTTTAAAGGGCTTTTTGGTGTAATCCTAGAAATTTACCAATTTAAACAAGTTACTCCATCTAAATCTATAGTTATCATTATTGTGGTCTCGAATAGATATACCAAACTAAGTTTTAAAGTCTACAACATCACCGACACATTTATATTTTTGTGGGATTTGGGTAAACATTTGGAAACGGATAGGGCTGAATCCTCACAATATTTAATAAGGGTTATATGTGCATGTTATGTAACTGGTAATTTCACAAAATTATGCTTGAAAAAAAATTTAAAATTTGAGCATAATTTAAGCATTTTAATGCGAAAAATAGGACATGTAACGTTCTAATTACCATCCCCTCATTTAAATTATACAATGTCCTAAGTTTTTATAGTTAAAAACATTAAAAACGGGTAATTTAAATAATTAGAACGAGAAACTCCCTGATGTTTGCTTGTAGATTCTCCCCAGTTAAGTTTTATGAGCAAGAATTCCAGATGATAGATACTTCGCCAACGTTGTCGATTTCTTTTCCAGCGAGGTCCTGTGCAAAATATAGGAAAAACATGCAAAATCCTATCTCGGGTATCCTACGGTTAATAAAAAATAAAAACAATAAACTGTACTGGCAGTCAATACGCCGTACCCAAAAACTAGGATACGCCGTATAGAACGACCTGTGATAAAAAGTATAATAGATCGTCAGTCTGCCAAAATACGACGTCATCATGTGCATGAATACGCGTAGAAGAAGGACTCTGACGATAAAGTTTAAATGCCAGAAAACTAAGGACTGATAACGTTCCGACATTCAATACGCCAAACGGTATGGAGCGGATACGCCGTATTGATGTCTGGGAAGACAGACTTGATAAAAATAAATAAAAATTGTTCGGGTTGTCTCCCGGAAAGCACTTTTGTTTTTATGAGAGTCTTTAAGTTAGACTCCCTTCAGCCTCACCCTACACATTCCTCGAACCTCTATAACTTCATCATCCTCTTTGTCAATGTTACCTTCGTAATATTTCATCAATCGTTGTCCATTGACTTTGAAGCTAAACCTATCCATGTCAATTATTTCTATAGCCCCATATGGATATACCTTTTTAATAATGTTGAGACCGCTCCATTTCGACTTTAGTTTTTCTAGGGTACATCTTCAGACGAGAATTATAAAGTAGCACTTTGTCGCTTACCTTAAAATCTCTATCACCACGGAGTCTAGAATCATGCCATTTATTAGGCTGTTCTTTGTAAATTCTAGTATTCTTATAAGCACCATCTCTTAACTCGGCTAACTCATTAAGCTGCATAAGATGACTTTTGCGAGCAAGCGTTAAATCCATATTACATTGTTTCAATGCTCAATGTACCTTATACTCGATCTCTACGGGTAAATGACATGTCTTCCCATAAACTAGTCTGAAAGGTGTACACCTTGTCGGTGTTTTGTAGGCTGTGTCCCTAAATGCCCATAATGCATCGTTAAGTTTTTTTGACCAATCTTTAGGATTGTACCCCACTGATCTCTCTAGGATACGCTTAATAGCCCTGTTAGTAACTTCAGTTTGTCCATTAGATTGAGGGTGATATGCCGTGGATAATTTGTGAGTCACACCATATCTTTGTAAAGCCTTTTCAAGCTAGGAATTACAAAAATGTATCCCTCTATCACTAATCAAAGCTTTAGGAACTCCAAACCTAGCAAATAAACTTCTTAAAAACTTAACCACTACACGCGCATCATTCATAGGTAATGCTTGAGCTTCGACCCATTTGGATACATAATCGACAGCTACTAATATGTATTTATTGCCTCTAGATTGGGGAAATGGTCCCATAAAATCTAATCCCCAAACATTAAAGACTTCGCATACCTGAATGTTATTTTGAGGTATTTCATTCCTTGAAGACATGTTTCTCGATCTTTAACATGCATCACATCGTCTTACATACTCATTAGCATCCTTAAAGACACTAGGCCAATAAAATCCAGAATCATAAACCTTCTTTGTGGTAACATTAACACTATGATGCCCACCAGTAGGTCCCGAATGACAATGTGCCAGAATCTCAAGGGTTTCACTTCTAGCCACACATCTTCTCATTATATTATCCGCGCGATAGTTTAAATGCATAAGGTTCTTCCCAAAAGTAAGTCTTGACTTGCGAGAAAAACCTCTTTCTTTTTTCGAAGGTCCAATTTGGGGGAACAACCTTTTCAACAATATAATTAACGAACTCTGTTACCATGGCTCCTCGTATTTAAACTTGGATCTAAACACCATTAAATGCCGTCGGGGAATTCATCAGCAATTACCTCTCAGTCTATACTCCATGTGTAGATTCTCTAACTAGTTATTTAAAATTGATTTGCGGCCAAGTTTTCTGCTCCTTTTTATCTTTGGTTTTTTATTCGAGTTGGTCCACTGTCAAGATTACCCTCATCGTCTCCTTACCCTAAGTGTTATCTTTTTATTAATCACATCGATCATGGCACGGGCGATGGCCAAAAAAAGGTTTCCATAAAATTATCAGAATTCTAGAGTCTTTGGGGCATATTATCCAAGATAAACAAAATTCATGGAGCGAGCGACAAAGTTTTATCCACTTAATAAGAACATTATTGACTTATTCCTTGGGTATTGGATCGATCCTATCGGCTAGTTTCTAAGCTAATTTGAGTTGGTTTTGGTTTCCTAACCCTAACTTTTGATAAATCTCATAGGGGCATCATAAACCTTAACTCGCTATAGATCTGCTTAATGCATTATTTAGGTTTGCCAAATTACTAAATTGACAAGGGATAGTGAAACGTTACTGGGGCCTTTTTTATTGCTCAGGCAGTTTGTTAAGCAAAGAAGGTATGAGCACCTTTCATTCATTGTCACAATACAAGCTTCTTCAAGTCTGGATTTATTCGTCAGTAAACTCTTCAGATATTTAGCGTATTTTGGCATTTGCACTAAGGCTTCGATAAACAGAATGTTAATATGGAGTTGTTTTAGATTCTTTAAAAACTTCCGCTGTTGTGCTTCTTCTTTTTCCTTTGTCGACCGGTTTAGGAAAGGGATAGATGACTGTTGTGGTTTTACCATGGTTGAGTAGTTCTTTCAGGAGTACCCGAAGATTTATTTTCCACACCATCATCATGCGAATTTTCCTGCACATCTTGTTCAAATCTGAGAGGTTCGATCTTGTTGGTTCCAGTTTCAATAATTTCTATACTAAGGGTGGCTTTAGACGTCATCTTTCCTCCCCTAGTTGTCACTCTTTTGACTTTGTTTTTTAGAATCAAACATTACCCATAACCTTTGACAATTCGTTTACTCAATTTCAATCACTCAATTAAGTTGCTTCTGTAACATTCACGTTTTTAACATTCTGTTACGTCAATAAATATTCAACTATTTATTTTAAACTTCTACGCGTTTGCTTTTAATTTTAATCGTTAAGTTAAATCGCGTAAACTAAAAATCAACAACCAACGTAAACGGATATCAAACAATTAAATGTTTACGTCAAGCAAGTGTTAGATAATTATTTAGAGGGTGTAATTATTAACTTTGCATATTTTATTTTTATTGGTTACGTAAAGTGTTTACGTTTCGCGACAAAATACGTTTAGGCATTTCCTCGGGGGGGGGAAGGAACCACCAAAACTCATCTACGCTTCAACAAATACCCACAATTATACCCAATACTCAAAATTTATACCAATTCCTTATTTATAAGTATATATGGCCGGATATAGGGATAAATACACAAGGAAGATATTTATTTTAACTTGTTCTAAATATCACACATGTTGTATAAGCTTTCAAGCAAACTCTCTTACACCATACCTCACAACTATTCTTTACACACGCAAACTTCATACCATTTCTTACACAAGGCCCATCTCTTTTTTCCTAATTATATGGATCTTTGTTCTAGGATATTATAGTATTTATGTGATCTATCTAGCATTTTACTTGTTCTTTTCACTTAGCAAAAGTCTATTAAAATCCTCTCCCTTTTTTTGTGCCATATAACCTTAGGCCCCAAACACAAAACATTAACACAATCCATAAAATTTTAGTTACTACATATACCAAGTGTTCTAGCACATATGTAAGGTATTACAAGGAGGTTTGAAGGTTTAGTTTAGAGTGTAAAAGGGTTAAGCAAGCAAAGATCAAGATTAGGGTTTCTTTAGATTTAGGGTTTTCTAAGTATTGGATGCTTGGGTATAATATCTAAACTAGGGTTTAGATCTTGTTGTTCACCACCATACATCATATTAAGGTTATCTAAAAACCTTATTCTCTTTACATTTGTAATTTTATGCATATATAATGTTTGTATAGTTAATCACCATCTAGGAAACTTATTAACAAGTAAAATGGATTTTACACTTGTTTATGGTTTGATGAACTTTTTCATATGCTATATTGATGTTGAGGACATGTTATAATGGGAGTATAATTATTATTCAAGTGTTGGTTTACCTATAAAAAGTATATATAAGTTAGTGATTTAAAAAGTTACTTATTTAAGATTATAAGTAAAGTGTAGTTGTGAGATCTGTTTCATGGACAATATTGGATAAGTAATAAGTAATGGACTAAAGGGCCTATACAATGAGACGATGTGATAGATTGTGTTGTTAGATGACTTGTAACAAGTGTACTAAGCTAAAAACATATAAAAACAAGTTTAAACACATTTTATGTAAAAAAGTTCAAGGGTATGATCAAATTTGAAAAATAATGTATTTATTGTATATTTTTATAAAATGCTACATGTTATAATGATCGTAGGCATGTAGAGAACTCAAAAAACTAATTTATAACGAATGAGATACGACATTTGCAAATTATACGATAATAAACGCTTTTATAAAAGAAATTTTATAAAAATTAGAAAATTCACCTCTTGACATAAATGATTTGGTTTTTTTTCTCAGAATAGTAACATAATTTTTAGGATTCAAAACATTAAGAATCATAATTTTTTGATTCAATAAGGAAGGAGTTATGGCTTTTCATGTTTGCGATTATTAAAGTTTATAAAATAATTTTATTAAACTATGAAGAGTAATAATTACTATTCTTCTCGATACATTTTTTTGAAAAATACATTAGTTTCGATAAAACTTTTAATTACAAAGACGTGCTCAAAAGAATCACTAAAATCAGAGTTAAACCGAATAAGATATGACGTTTATGAGGTTTACGATAATTAAATTTATTTATTATAAAAGTGTATGAATAGTAAAAAGTACTTTTCACCATGGGTTGAAAATATGAAAATGAAATATTTTGATATCCCATCTTAATACGTAAGCGTAGACATAAGAAACGTACGAAACGGACTTAAAACGAGAAAGTTACGCCGTTTTTACTAAAAAGATATTTATAAACGTTATTACTTTATAAATATGATTTCACAAATACAATTAGATGGTGATATAGCTATATAGAACTATATATGGTCTTAGTTATTCAAAGTACTTACTACTCATACGACCTGTAATTAATTAGGTTGCATTCGGGCGTATTCGTGACGTATTTTCTGTTAGTGATTTGAATTATCAATTCACTCACTCAAGGTGAGTTTATAGCCCCACGTTTTACTTGTTTTGCATATAATTTACAACTTTTAGGGTGAGAACATGCTTTCTGTACCCAAATTCTATTTACATGAATTGGTTTGAATTTATTACATGTGCATTTACAATTCGTTTTACAAACTGGTCTACATACTCAATTACTTATTTTGGGATGAAATACATTGCTTGTTTCACTTTATTTTTGGAAAAAACAATGACATTACTTATTATACCAAAATGATTACGGTGAGCTTAAGTGGATTGAACTGTTAATTACTCGGAGGGTAAGCGCGAATGTTATTAAATAGATCTATTCGGGCGTGACTGCCCCGTTTGGGTGATTAGCTATCACCGGGCAAACGAACATTATAGCATGTTGGAACACAACATTTACACGAACACGAACAATTATGGTTCATGCACTTAATAATAGTGGCATTATATTGAGGTCTAGCAACAGTTTCATGAAATGTAGATTAATCATATTCATTGTTGTTATACAACGCAGATTAATTACGTATTGCCTTGAATAAAGTGCAAAAAATAATACTTTGAACAAATAAAAAAGAAAAATGGGGGGTTAACTATACAAACGTTTTTAGGACTATTTGGGGATTGAAATGCTCATGCATATTTTACAACTCTTTAGTTTTAAAAACATTCCTACTCTGTTTTTTGTGATATTTAGGCCTGAAAATGGTCATGCATTACTTTATTAAAAAACTCTTTGATTTACAAAACATTTTATACATACATTTTGGGGTACATACAAGGATTGAAACAGTCATAACATACTTTACAAAACTTTGGTTCAAACATCTTATATTAAAACAAACCTATGAACTCACCAACTTTATGTTGACGCTTTTTAAGCATGTTTTTCTCAGGTAAATTAGATGTTTGGCTTAAAGCAGGCAAACAAGCAATTTTGAAAGTCTTTATGATTTGTTCTTTGCATAACTGAACTAAACAAACCATGTTCTTCCAAATTCTTTGTCATTCTTCTTGTTTGAGGTGCTTGAAATTCAGTCTCCAATAATTTGTTCAATTGGATGATCTTTGTGTACTCTTGTAGTTGGAATAGGACTGCAGGCATAAATGCATCCAAAATTTTCATGTCAGCCTCTGCACCAACATCTTTATCTTCATCTGAATAGACAATATCTTCCAAAGCAGGCATATTTGGATCGTCTGGAAGTTCAATTCTTGATTTTCCACCAACAGCATTAACTTCATTTGTGCTAGCAGCATTAACATTGTTAGTGTTGTTAACATTCTTCTTCCTTTTATTGATCACTGACATTACTATCTTACTTGAATCTTTCACCTTCCTTCTCCTGGTTCTTTAGTAATCTTCTTTTCATCATCTCTTGAAGGTTTGAATCAACAGCAGGAGAACTCTTTGAAGCTATTGAGGAGAATGGTGAATCAGCCGTCCATCATGGTAGAAGATGGTAATCTTATGCCAGTATGTCTTCATTCTAGTTTACCCCTTTCCAATCCTCACTATGCTTTTGTACTTGCATTACCATTAGACTGATTTTCCTATAACAACTGACTTATAATTCATTAACGTTGTTAGTGCATCAATATCAAAAGCTAATTTGGTCCACTTCATGCAATATTAGGTGTATTCTCACTAAACTTGCATGCAGGGTTCTCTTTCAACTATCTAGTTCTAATGTAAACTACTTCTAATGCTTTACTATTGATTGAGTACCCAACAAAGAATCCCTTCTCAACCTTACCATCAAACTTACCTAAGTTATCTATGGTATTGAGGATCCTATAACAAGAACCCAAATGGTCTCAATAAAGTCTAAAGATGGTTTTTACCATAGAAAAAGTTCATAGGGGGTTCTGTTATGAGGGCTTAGTAACTATTACCTTTATTTTGCACATAGCAAGCAGTATTAACTGCTTCAGCCCAAAAAGTAGTAGGTAGCTTAGAATCAGCTAGCTTGTCACGGAGATACACACGACTTCTATTGACTTTCTCATTCCGAGTTAGCTAATATTGAATAGGTGGCAGTCTGCTCCAGCCTCCGTTTACTAAAACCAAAACGCACTAATCGAGTCTAGAGCCAAGAGATCAATAAATAAATCTCATTAGGACACATTCCATGACAAACACTTGTTGAACTCCAATAAGTTCACAAGCTGTTAACAAGAGTCCTACGCATTATCCTTGTAATTCTGCCAGAACATTCAGAGTGATACTCTTTAGTATTCATAGTGATGAATGAAAATCCTTCTAGAGTCAACATCAAACAGCTCTATGGTAGGTGACTTGCAAGATTCTATATGAATCAAGCTTGTGTCAACTGGATATCGATTCAGTCCAGTAAATGAATTGACGACTCAATCAGAAAGATAGTAACTATCCGATTCACTCATATTGTGTTGTCTGCTTTGAGACGTTCCGGTATTGAGAACTAGCAAGCATGGTGAATCTAATACATCTGTGTTAGAAGATCCTATGCTTTGAGCTGGAAACCCTGTCAAGGAGATTCTTTGAATCTACCTGATCATAGGTACAATATTTATACTATAAAACAGTCCTACGGAACCGGAGGTTAATGCAACCGAATCTCGATGAATGACAAAGCCATATTCGTCCATATATGTTGTTTATCACTAACTTTAAAATGCAGGTACAAACGACGGTGTTGCATCCTCATTCCAGCAGAGTCAAATTCACTACCACATGATCATGCTCAAACTACAAAGACATACTATAAGCATCAAGATTCAAGAATCAAGAATTAAAGACAAATACTTCCGCAAACTTTGATATACAAGATCTTCCTTTAAGATATCAAGTCTATCAAGGGAGATTGTTAGCAAGCTTTTAAGATGATGCATAGTATGAGCATGTTGGTCAAGACACAAGATCGCAAGGTGGCAAAAACGATTAAGACAAACAAGGAAAAGATTTAAAGATCTCAGAATCAAAGACGAAGTCGAAAAACAATGACAAAGGCTAATAAAGATCAAAGATCACACATCATGAAGGAACAAGCCTACAAAATAATAAAGACCAAAGATTCAAGAACTCAACGAAAAAGCAATCTCAAGAAGTTTAAGGACGCAAGATTCAAGATCTCACCTCAGGAATTCAAAGACCACATATTAGGGGATATTGTTAGCCTTAAAATATGTTTTTGAACATGGAAGCTCAGAATCTGCAGGAAGCCTTGCTTCAGGGGAGATTGTTAGCCTCAAAATATTAAGCCAAACAAGGAAGCTCGGCTATGAATCATGAAAGCTTGGTCTTTACTTAATTATATGTTGTAATAGGCTAGAAAGGGTAAACAGGATCGTTTATGTAATCTAATTGTTCACGTGTATCGGGCTTAAGCCCAACCAAAACCCGAGCCCGGATCGTAGAAATACCCTAGGTGTCCTAATGCTTAAGGGAGTATAAATACCCCTCTCCAAGTGTGGAGAGGGTGTTGGTTCATTTGTAAACTTTCTCTTACAAGTTAATTCAACCATTCTCTTTCTTTCTCTCTCTTGTTTATCTCTTTAACATCCCTCTAAATTCTTCTCATCTTTCTTCTCTTTCTACTTGAATGCGTGTTCAATATGAAGTGCAAGTGATTCTTGGTACCGACAAGTTTGCATCAATCCATAAGCTGAAAACGCAGAGTTAACATAACTGAAGCTAATGTGTACCTGCTAGCTCGGAGGCATCAATTCTTATATAAACATGTTGACCTCCATTCAACTTTCTGATATCCATCAACTTGTCCTTTTGCATCATTCGTATTGTTGTATCTATTTAAGATATTTAATGTATGCGTATTCAGCAACACTTTCATAAATCAATATCTAAGTTTTAGATTAAGAGGGTAAACAAAGTTTTTGCTGTTATATGTCATTAAAGAGCTTGAAACATGTGTAGTTTACTCATACATATTTCACATACCTCCTCCATCTCCGTATACGTGAGGCTAGTCATTGTGCGGCTCTATGCATTTTCTAGTGGGTACAAAAATGGGTCAAATGGGTAATTGTTAAGTTGGTTCCACATCGGATGTATCTTCAGATCAAAGAAACCGTATATATTTCCTGCTATGAAATTCAAACCGGATTATTTGACCTATATAGTTAAATAATCATAATGAATAGCCAATTCTACTTATACGTATATCAAAAAGCTTATTATTGCAATAACCATTTTTTCAGATCCAAACACCCCTTGAGATATTAGACTCAATTGATTAAACTAAAAAATTGTTGTTGAGTTACCTTTATAACAATCTTGGTCCAGTCATATCTTGAATACGAATAAGGTAACCAACATCTTGCAATTCCAAATCCTCCATTGCAACATCGCTGTTTCCATCCTCTTTAGCACCTACATAATCAAGTTTCCAATGTTAATAATACAAAACTAAAGTAACTTCTTTACCATATCTTCTTCTTTATATTAATGTATCTAATAGTTAATATATAAAAATTATTACTACTTTAAGCTGTCAAAAAACACCAACACCTGCTGCAACATATTATTATCAATGCATACTATTAATTAGATATGTGGAGTTGTAATTGCAGGATACCTGTTGGTATCCTTCTTTTGAAAATCTTTAGCCGAAACATTTATGTCCAGGTTGCGCCATCTTCTTTAAGGATGTAAGTGCAGCAGTTGGAGAGTCTGTAATGCCATAACTATTTTGTAATAATGATTGATGATTGATTTGTATTCTTTGTGGAAGTTGTATAACTGTAACTGTAGAATGAATGTCGAATACTGCAGAATAGAAATGAAAAAATAATCACTTGTTGTGTAAGCATTGACTACTTTTTAATATCTCAATTCAAAAATAAGATATCAAAACGTTTTATTTATTTTTGAGTTTGAACCCAAAGTTTAGTTTTGGTCCAACAATTAATAATAGCATTATTCCATGATAAATGAAGGTGTTTTAGATTATATATAACCAAATATATAAAAAGTTGTTATCTTATATTGAAAAAAATAAACTTTTAGAAAATTATATATAACCGAAACTGATAACAACTTTTGGAGAGGAAGCCCACACTCGTATTTGTCATCTATTTCAAAACTTGTATATGTTATTATAAGGAATAAGATTAACTGGAGAGGAAGCCCACACTCTTTTCAGACTCAAAGAAGCCTTTTCTATGTTTGGCCCATAACCCAAATCTATACACAATTAGACGGATCAGATTTATCTACATTTCTACACCATTTCCACCATAGCCACAACCCCTCTTTTTATACAGGTCTCATTTTAGGGATCTAAGGGAAGAAAATATCCGGCCTCCATAAAACCAAAAAAATCATTCACAGATAGGGCTCCATCTTTATATCATATCAGCCTCAAAAAACAAAAACATAGATCGATTGGTTCACTTTTCATCTATCTTGTTATTGACCATCGTATTTGTATATGAGCATCAGGTGTTGTTGTCGATTATTAGTGAAAGGTATGAACTATTGAATTCATGCGCCATCTTTATCAACCGTCGTTTCCACCCACCTGCATCATTTGTATAACCACATGAAAGGTAAATAAGGATCTTTATTGATCTTGATGATGGTTTGAGTAAACCAAAACACAAACCCACGTGAAATACTATCCCTGAACTGAAACACATAAACCCACATGAAACACCAAACCCATTTTATTTCTCTTGGTGATTGTATTAGTTATTGTTGATCCCACTTGAATAGATCTTGAATTCCTTAGCTTGTGTAAGGTTTAGTTATGCAAGGTAAATCCTACACAACTATGGTAGAAACTTTGTAAAATATATCAAAGACTATGCGGAATCTAATCTTTGATCAATAAGAAGAATATGCAATAGAACAATAATTCTAATGACCGCACAGATTAACAAACAAAGCTTCAATATATTAATACTCTAACTAGTATTAGGGTTACAAAACCTTGAAGCTATAACGATATCAAAACAAAAGATTTCTAGATAGTAAACTCTATGCCCTAGGACCTCCTTTTATACACCAAGGAGTCCTAGTCGATTTACAATATATTCCTAAAACTTAGAATATTCACTATGATCTATTCTATAAATAACTCATACTTATCACGTAAGTAATCTTGATCTCCAATCAATCTTTATCCTTTCTTCTGTCTTTATCCATTCTCTTTTGACAGTAGAAACTCTTTCAGCAGTCTTAATCTTTGAGCAGTTGTAACTTTTGTACTAGCAGCATTAACTTAGCACCAGCAGTAGTAACTTATACACCAGCAGCATTAACTGTGTACAAGCAGTAGTAACTACTTAGAATATTTTCTTCAATCTTCACCAGCAGTACTAACTTTACTCTAGCAGTACTAACATATACTAGCAGTAGTAACTAGCAGTACTAATATACACTAGCAGTACTAAGTTACACTAGCAGTAGTAACTATGAACTAGCAGTACTAACTACTTAGCATATTTTTCATTAGAGTTAATGAACAACACTAACTTTAGCTTAGCAGCAGTAACACAAACCTTAGCAGCAGTAACTTCAAGATCATCATAAAGTATTTTAATCTCAACAATCCTCCCTTAAACTTGATATTTTTCTTTAAAATCTCAAGTTTCTTCATTGAAAGCTTCATTAATAACCTGAAGGATACTTCCAAACACTTCATTGATTCTTGAGCTATTTTGTGAAAAGTTTAAGAAGCTGATATACCATTTTACTGAAATGATCACAATGAAGCTTCTTGTTTAACATATCAGTAATTGTAGCAGGTGTAAGGGGATATCTCTTTTCTACCAGCATATGAATTTGCATATGTTGCATCCTTAAAGAATGAACTCCACATGAGTCATATATTTTCCAATCTAACACTCTGTAAACCTGTTGATTCCTCCATACTTGATCTTCAACATGGGGATTAAACATTGTCTTTAGATCACCCTATAGCACTCTCTCATAGCCCTCCTCTGGCCTTGTTGATCCATGCTTAGCTTTTACCAATTTCCACAAGGTTTCCAAATCTTTCCTGTCAAAGCTTTTGAGCATATGACTGAAGACTAAGTGCATCTTTGAACTTCCATCAGCCTTGATTATCTAGTAATAGGTTTTCTTCCCTTCTTTATGGATCTTGTAGTCAACAATGCTTGGAGGCTTAGTTGCCAAAGGAATAACATCAATTGCTACTTCCTCATCAGAAACAATTTTTATTAGTCTTTGAAGCTCTGCTGTTTCTTTATCCTTATCCACCTTTTGCTTCTTAATACTTTCTTGTTCCAGCTCTTCTCCTGCTCTTTTAGAACTACCTTATGCTCGTGTCTCACTGCCTTCTGCTCTTGCTTCACTACCTTCCACCTATTAGGAATACGAAAATCCTAGGAAAGTATCGGTCACTCTATAGATAACTGTCGTTAGCTCGTTTAGTATTATTTGGAACCTTAATAGGCTAAGTTAGGAAAAGCCCATGTTAAGCCCATCCATGACCGGCCTCATTAGGGTATTTATACACCTCTCCATGCCTTGGAGAGGTGGTGGTTGGTTGTATTTTTCACATAGTTAATGCATTTCTTTTCTTTTACTTTCTCTCACTAGAAATACTTCTTTCCTTCCCACTTTCTCTCTCTAATTCTTGTTGTTAAAGATTACTCATATTCTTCAATTGGTATCAAGAGCCATAGAGTGGTGTGTTTATTTTTTGTGTTTATCTTTTGTTTCGTGTGTTTTCTTGCAAAAATCATCCTTTCTCTTTATTTTTCCTTGTTTTCAAAGCTATTTGTGTACACTAAAATATCATTTACCTTGGTAAATTTGATCTAGTATATTTAGGATATAGGTGTACAAGCTTATAATCAAGAAAAATATCATTTTTAGTCATCTTTTTGTGATTCGAAAACCTTATAAAGAACAAAATCTTGATTTTAAATTTTTCAGCTTAAAAACCTTAAAGTTTTCATTTTTCTTGTTCCTATAGGCTTAGTAACACTAGTTGTACAAGAATTTTTGCAAAACAACCATCAAAAAGGTGTTTTTTGTGTTTTAAAAATTTTGAGTTTCATGTCTGTTGGAAGCGAACAACCTAAACCAAACAACCTGAACCGAACAACCTAAACCAAACAACCAGAACCGAACAACCTGAACCGAACAACCTGAACCGATCAACCTGAACCGAACAACCTGAACCGAACAACCTGAACCGGACAACCTGAACCGAACAACCTGAACCGGACAACCTGAACCTAACAACCTGAACCAAACAACCTGAACCGAACAACCTGAACCGAACAACCTGAACCGAACAACTTGAACCGAACAACCTGAACTGAACAACAGAACAGAACAACTCAAATTTCCAAATTATACTGTTTATTTCTTTAACTTGTAAAATTTCGTGAAACATTAACTTGTTTTCCCGGTTTTGTCAAGAATTGTAAATCCCGTGTAGTTTCAAGAATTAAAACACTTAAAAGAAAACTTAATCAAACACAATTTCTTTCTACCACCGTTCGATCCAAAAGTAATCTTTTAACATACAAATTTCACACATCGAATTTCAATGGAATCTCTGAATTTGAATTCTCAAGAGAGAGAGTTGCATCCGTTGCAACTAATGCAAGACAAAGCAAAGGAAAGTTGCATGGTATCTTTTCGACTTCTGCATTCGCACCTCACGGCTCTTTCAAACAACGACTTAAAAGGAACTTCCATCGAGGGATGATTCGAACGGGCATTTGCAACAATCTTTGAGCAAGATGTTCAGACTTTCACAAGAACCATGTTCGCAAACTTGGATCAACTAGAAAAACATCTTTCCAAAGAAGAATTTCAAGAACTTGAATCCTCTAGTGCATTTATAGTACTCTTGCAACAATTTTAGACGTTTCTCTATTCACGATTCTCATTTGATAATGATGAAGGTCTCATGATACGCAAGTACTTTATTGCATATACAAAGACCGATGTTCCATTATTCCATGATAAACTGATCCAGCACATGAAATCTCTTTGGGGGTCAATTTAGGAAAGAGCAAAGCATAAACGAGAGTATGACAGAAGGATGAATGACAGAATAATGCAGTCAAAAAAGGGAAATGTTGATTTGAATAAAGCATTAGATGTTGGTTTGGTTGTTACGAAAAGCAATGAGACAGAATCAGAAAGGCATGTTTCAAGCAACAGATCTGGGAAAGATACACATGCTGAGGATGCAGATATTAACTCCGTGAATGACAAATAGCCAATGGTTGAGATACAACTGACTGCTGAACATAATATACTTGCTAATGAACAACAGCATTATGAGCAATCTGAATCCATTTATGACACATATTTGTTGGAAAAGGTTGATAGAAATACCACTCCTGATTTAACAGATATGAGTCATAGGGGAAGAGAGATTGACCAGAATGCTGTAAAATGTCAAGTTTCATGTCCTTTACTTGATCCATCATTTGATAACATGACAACTGAATTTTCAAACCAATCTCTCGAGTCTAAAAATATTTCTCTCAAAAAGACCGTTGCCCAACTTCAAAAAGATTTTTCAAGAATGGAAGCACATTGTGTTAACATGAAACTTAAATATCAAAATCAAGCTTTAAAAGACAGGCAACATGGTCAAATTTTGAATGAAACAAGTAATAAAGCCAAGATTAACAAGGAAATAGATATACTTGAAACAATCAATATCGAATTGGAACATAGTGTGGCTAAATTACTTGCAGAGAATGAGAAGTTGCATAAGGAAAATGAGCATTTGAAACAGACTTACAAAGATCTTTATGATTCTATCAAAAAGACACGAGTTCAGACAAAAGACCATAATGACTCACTGATTTCTCAAATAAATAGTAAGACTGTTGAAAATACTGATTTAAAGGCTCAGATTCAGGAAAATGTTTTTGCAAATGTAGCATTGAAAAACAAAATAAGAAAGTTAAAAGGAAATAGCGTGGATAATAAGTTTGCAAAATCATCAATCTTGGGGAAACCGGTTTTACAACCACCTAGAAACCAATCAGTTGTTAGAGAACCGAATGCGTTTAAATCTGAACGACCTAATTTTTCAAAACTACGGTTTGCCTCCCAAGTTGATGTGAATAACGTTTTGTCAAAACCAGTCACTCCTCTTTATTTGCCTAAAGTTAGAGAATTTGTGTTTGTAAAACCTCATCATGTGATTGCATCTGGCTCTTCTAGGAATAGTTTTAAAGAATTGTATGGGTCAAATGACATGGCTCATAATTACTATCTAGAGGAGGCTAAGAAAAAGACACAAGACAAAAATATGAATCTTAAACCTAGTTTGATGCATACTACTAGCTTACAAAACACTACTAATGGTAGCAAACCAAAACCTATGAGCAACAATCAAACATCTAGGAGTTCGCCTATATCTAAGAGTAGTTATGGAATATCAAATGGTGTGCTACTAGTAGATCACTCTAGGAATTCTTGTTTCTTTTCGAACTCCAAACACTTTGTTTGTTCGACTTGTCAAAAATATTTCTTTAATGCAAATCACGATGCCTGTATAACAAAATTCTTGAAAGAGGTGAATTCTCGCGTTAAGGTTCAATCCTTTAAGACTAGAAACACTAACAAACTCGTAGAACCAAAGATTCATACTCAAAAACCTGGTAGGCAGATTGTTACAGGACATAGGTTTTCTCCCAATAAGTCTTCCGCTGTGCATGAGAAAACAAACACTCCTAGATCTTGCCTTAGGTGGATACCGACGGGTAGAAATTTTAACACTGTTGGTCTTAAGTGGGTTCCAACTGGAAAAACATTCACCTCTAGCACAACAAAGGTTAATTGTGAACCCCCAAATGGTTTAAATGAAGATATCACTAACCCATATGAATGCGATCAAATTCTCAATGTCAGTGCAGGTACTCTTAACTTAAGTGCAGGTACATATTTCAATCCTAAAAAGGAAAGACTTAGAGTTTGGTTGCTGAAAAAGTTAATGTCTAATAATCAAGTGCCTCACGGGATTCACAAGCAATAACAGTCTCTAAACAGTTCTCAAGGTGTCAATGAACAACAAAAATGTGCACATTTTGATGATCCATGCCATGAACTTCTCTATAGAGTCTACATTTCACAAGGATCATCTTCAAATATACATAAATGATTAAAAAAACTGCTATGGCGTCTGTAGACAACACTTCAGGCCCCGTTCCTCAAAGAAAAGAAAGGTGTACGCTTTAGTGTGATGTATCTTTAAAAGAAGAGAAATCTTCTTGCTTTCGACCATTCTCATCAACAATGATATGTTCTCACATGCTCGGATATTATTCAAGTGGATCAACGTACATTAACTTGTATTTTAGCTCACTTGATTAATCAAAAATGGCAATCACATTTGCAATTTTTGAAAGGGAGAATAGTGAGCAAAATATGGTCAAAAGTTGATTGTTTTTTCAAATGGTCAATATGGCTTCTGAACACAGCAGTTCAGGACTCGCACTTTATGAAATAACTCCTACAACAATCAGTTCAAGACTCATGCCAAACCTTCCTCCTTCAACTCCATTTGTACCACCTTCAAGAACTGATTGGGATATTTTGTTTCAACCGCTGTTTGATGAATTACTCACTCCTCCACCTAGTGTTGATCACCCAGACCCTGAAGTCATTGCTCTAATTGCTGAAGTAGTAGCTCCAGAACCCGCTACATCAACCGATTCACCTTCCTCAACAACTGTTGTCCAAGATGCACCATCACCTAGTAACTCACAAACAACACCCGAAACTCAATCTCCTATTATTCCTAACGATGTTGAAGAAGACAATCATGACTTAGATGTTGCACACATGAATAACAATCCGTTCTTTGGTATTCTAATTCCTAAAAAACGATTCTGAAGCATCTTCTTCTTTGGATGTTATTCCTACTATTGTGCATACTGCTGCTCCAAACTCAGAACATGTTACCAAATGGACCAAGGATCATTCTTTAGACAACATCATCGGTGAACTCGAAAGACCCATTTCCACAAGACTCCAACTCTTCGAACAAACCTTATTTTGTTACTATGATGCCTTTCTCACATCAGTTGAACCAAAGAACTATAAAGACGCATTAACTCAAGCATGTTGGATTGAAGCAATGCAAGAGGAGCTTAATGAATTTGAACGTCTTGAAGTCTGGGAACTCGTTCCACGTCCAGATAAAGTGATGATTATTACTTTAAAATGGATTTATAAGGTAAAACTTGATGAAATGGGAGGAATTCTAAAAAACAAGGCTCGCTTGGTTGCTCGTGGTTACCGTCAAGAAGAGGGAATTGATTTTGAGGAATCCTTTGCTCCAGTGGCTAGACTTGATGCTATTCAAAGTTTCCTCGCATATGTTGCTCACATGAATATGATCGTCTACCAAATGGATGTTAAGACAACATTCTTGAGCGGCATTCTGCGGGAAGAAGTTTATGTCAGCCAACTGGACAAGTTTGTGGATCAAGACAATCTGAATCATGTGTATAAGCTTAAGAAGGATATCTATAGGTTAAAACAAGCTCCTCGCGGGTGGTACGATCTATTGTTAAAGTTTCTACTCTCTCAGGAATTCTCTAAAGGAATAGTGGATCCCACATTGTTTATCAGAAGACACAGCAAAGATATTCTCCTAGTATAAATCTATGTTAATGATATAATCTTTGCGTCTACTACACCTGAATTATGTGACCAATTTTCAAAAATAATGTGTTCAAAGTTTAAGATGTCGATGATGGGCAAAATATCATTTTTTCTAGGACTACAGATTTCACAAAGTCCTAAAGGCATCTTTTTAAACCAGTCTAAATATGCTCTAGAATCTTTGAAGAAATATGGTATGGAATCTAGCGACCCCGTGGATACTCCCATAGTGGAGAAATCCAAATTGGATGAAGATACATAAGGGAAAGCCGTAGATCCTACACACTATCGTGGAATGATTGGCACCCTTATGTATCTTACAACTAGTAGACCGGACCTAACATTTGTTGTATGCATGTGTGCCCGGTATCAGGCAAAGCCTACCGAAAAGCATCTCCATGCTATAAAAAGGATCTTTAAATACCTACGAGGAACCGTAAATCGAGGACTCTAGTATCCAAAGGATTCTTCTATTGCTCTAACAGCTTATGCAGACGCTAATCACATGGGTTACCAAGAAACTAGATGAAGTACTTCTGGATGTATGCAATTATTGGGAGTTAGACTTGTTAGCTGGTCATCAAAAAGGTAGAAAAGCGCTGCGATATCTAGTACGGAAGCTGAATATATTGCCATGTCTGGCTGTTGTGCTCAAGCCCTTTGGATAAGATCACAACTTACCGATTATTTTTCAATGGCCTTGGATTCAATAAAATCCAATGTACTCTGTGATACCAAAATCGCTAATTGCCTTATGCTAGCAACACATTTTCAACATTTCTCGATCAAAGCAATATTGACATGCAGATTCCACTATTCTCAAAGTTCAAGTGGAGAATGGAGTATAAGCTTTTACTTTGTCAACACGGAGTATCAGCTAGCGGACATCTTCACTAAAGCCCTATGCAGAGAAAGAATTGAATTTCTTATCAACAAGCTGGGAATGCGAAGTTTTACGCCTGAGACACTGAAACAGTTGGCAGATGAAGCTGAAGAATAGTGGTGGTACCTATTCTAATATCATGTATAATATGTATATATATTAAAAACCAAAAAAGATTTTTTCATTTTTAGAAAATTTTTATAAAAACAAAATACAAAAATATAAAATATATAAAACCAATAAAAAAATTAAAAAATGAGAAAAATATAAAAAGAGGTAATAATGGCATATTTTCTTAAAATTGATAACATTTACAGTCTTAGAAATGTCATTCAATAATGATATGAGGCTGTAAATGAAGTTCAAGCAGAAGTTCTAAATGTTTTCAAAACATGCCAAAAATGGCTTGCTATTATTTTCGATAGCAACCCGGTCATCATCTTAAAGGCAAGTATTTCAAAAAAGAAAACTTGACCTCTCAAACGGGAATTTATTCTCGGGCATGGTCTACTTAATGACCATGCAAAGGCTTGTGATTACTTTGCATCACAGCCCGTGCTTCCTACATACAAATTAATGTACGTGTCAGTGCATTTCTTTGTCAAAATAAGAGAAATCTTATTTTTATTGGTAAAAAGTTATCTTCATAATGAATCAGTGTTTTCAGTAATCACAAAAAAATTTCAAAGACAATTCGACCACTTAAACAATGACAACAGCTCTTTTAATAGAAAACAGGTCATCATTTGAGGGGGAGAATGTGTCATCCAATAATCTTTTAAATCGGTCTTTCAAAATAAGTCATGGAATAAACGGATAAAGTTTTGGATAATGACGGATAACAATTTCAAAGGGAGTTAATTTATATTAACTACAAGAACTTTAGATGTCATTTGTTTAACTCTTTATGGACTTATTTTCAATTTGAGACTTAGTGAATTCATGCCTTAAACTACATTCGATCGATATTGCCAACACCTCATAGTTTGTAAAAGACTTAGGAATGCTTGGAAATACTTTTATAGTTTTAAAAGCCTTGAAGTTGATTCTCACAGAATAGATTTAAGCTTATTAATTCTTCAAACATGATCTCACGTATATGTGCGTAAAAGGTTTTCCTGATTCTGAGGTATCGAAAATAGCAAGGGGGATGGAGTAGATGTATACTTGATAGTGTCTTTGGCCTTCTTTTGAGGTTAGCTTCTTTTATCTTTTGAGGTTAGTTTCTTTTGATTTTAGGCCTTTTTGAATCTTTCGGGTGTACTATTTCAATCACATGGTGGAAGAGACATCTCGTCATTGGTCAGTATGCATTATTTGAGTCCCTAGGGGAAGTGTTGGGAGTATAATTATTTAAAACATGAGAAGAATTCTTTCTGATCCAATTAATGTTTTACCCGACCGATCAATCTCTAAGCTTATTCTTATAAGAAGTAGATATATTTGATAGAAGAGGTACACATAGGTATGATGATTCCTTTAGATTGTCAGTATCCTGTAGGAAGAAATGTCTACTTTTGAGACTTAGTTGACTTTGGAGTTATCATGTAACATTTCTCATTTTCAGGTTATTTTCAACTTTAATAAATTCCATTATTTATTTTTAGAGTTTTACGCGTTCGCTTTTAATTATTATCTTATAGTTAA
>BQNB010017103.1:0-70511 GCA_026074375.1 Tanacetum coccineum | reverse complement strand
AAGTTTCGTCCATTTTTGTTTGTTTCGTTCGTTTTCTACGTTTTTCTATGCTTAAATACGTTTTTGAACGTTTTCAAACATTTTATCCGTTTTTATACGTTTTAGTACTTTTTATAAAAAAGTATAAAATCGTATGAAGACGTATAAAATAGTACAAAATGCATGAAAATGAACGAAACCTAGGAAAATGAAGAACGGAAAAGGACGTTTTTAAACGAACAAAAGCGTACAAAATGGACGAAAACGTAAAAAAATTTTAAAAACGGATGAAAACATTCAAAAGAACTTGAAAACGTACGAGAACGTGCAAAAATGAATGAAAATGGTCGAAAATGCACAAAACGGTCAAAATGATCAAAAACAGACAAAAACAGTCGAAAATGGTCAAAATCGATCGAAATCAGTCGAAAATGATCAAAAACGGACCAAAATCGGTCTAAGACGGACAAAATCGATCGTAATCGACCAAAATTGGTTGAAAACGGTCAAAAATGGTCGAAACGGTCGAAATTAGACAAAAACAGTCAAAATCGGCCCAAAACGAACGATAACGGTCTAAATCGGTCGAAATCAGTTGAAATCGGTCGAAAAAAAACGAAATAGGTCAAAATCGGTCGAAATCTGTCAAAATCGGTCGAGTCGGTCGAAATTGATCGAAGTCCGTCGAAATCAGTCGAAATCGGTTGAAAACGGCAAAAATCAGTCGAAAACGTATAAAAACGTAAAAAACGGATGAAAATTGCTATACCCAACAAGACCCATCTATAAATATTAAGGGAGACCCAACTAGACCCGTCCCTTAAAAATATTTACGCAACTAGACCCATCTATAATATTAAGGGAAAAATGCTTGACGCATCTAGACCCATCTATAAATTTAAGAGAGACCCATCTAGACCCATCTATAATCTTAAGGGAAAAATTCTAGACCCATCTATAAATTTAAAAGAGACCCATCTAGACCCATCCTTTAAAAATATTTAACTAACTAGACCCAAATTTAACTAATGGGTCTAAAATTGCCACCTCTCGCAATTCATATGTTAAACGCATTCACTCACTACGTGACCCTCTTCGCAATCTCTCTAAAGGTACGTCCACGGTCTCCAATTGCTGAGATAAACTATCTGCCATAGGACATCATGTTGCTGAGATGGACAAACTTTACTAGTTTCTCTGTGGTTTAGGAGTTTCGTTTAAAACCTTCTCCACTACCATACGAACCTCTAGGCCATCATTGGTTTTTCAGGATCTCTTATCTCAGGCTAAAAGCCATGAGATATTTCTCCAGTCTCTTCATGGATCCACCACCCCTCCTGCTGCCTTTTTCTCGCAACAACAAACCCATTTTGGTTTAACCTGGGGTCGACAACAAAACTAATCTCGATGGGGTAGTCGTGATGGTAACCAAAATAGGGGTAAGGACAGTGGGGGTAGGCATCCCCCTCACTGTCAATTGTGTGGTACAAGTGGACATTATGCCTCTTCTTATCCATCTCTTCACACTTACACCTCAAATGTCCCCACATTTGACGCAAATTTAGCATAAGCTTTCACCTTTCAATTGCATGTCACTCAAGGTCAACCGGATTGGTACGTAGATTCTGGTGTCACGGCTCACATGACCTCCTAGATAATATGTCGCACTCAGCTCCTCATTCGGGTAATGCGTGCTATTTTTGGTAATGGTGATGATTTATCTGTTTCTCATATTGGTCAATCACTAGTCTCAAATAAACTTTTGCTTCGTGGTTTTTTGGTTATCCTAAATTAACTAAAAACCTCATATCAATTAGCAAACTCACCATGGATCACCCAGTTGATGTTGTGTTTCCATTTTTTAATACTCAGGACATGCGAATAAAAAAGGTGACATCACACGGTGTATGTGAAGAAGGATTATATGTACCATGAGATGCTTTAATGGCCTTGACAACAACTTTTGGTGTCTCAAGACAACTTTCTTTTGAACTATGGCACAATTGTTTAGGACATGTTTCTTTTGATGTTATCTCAACTTTACATAAATTGGGTGTTTTGCTTGTTACTTCTATGTTACCTAAACCAATTTTTTGCAAACCTTACCAACTTTCCAAAGGCCAACGTTTACCATTTGAATTAAATCCTAAACGTTCCTTACATCCTTTAGATTTAATTCACTTTGACTTGTGGGGTCCTGCACCTGTTTCATTTGATTGTTACTTGTATTATGTTATATTTGTGGATGATCATTCTCGTTTTACATGATTTTATCCTTTAAAAACCAAGTCTGGATTTTGTTGGAATTTAACAATCAAGTTAACCATTTAACTCTTACGAGTATGCAGCGGATAAATCTAGTCTAGTACAAACAATTAACATACATATAAAACACAACAAGGAATAATAAAGGGTAACTATTATACATACCCTTGTAGTCAACATCAAATGGTTATGAAACGAGTGACTAAGTGGTCACCTCTACGAGTGCTCACACAAACACGTAAACAAGCACGCCCGGATGCTAGTCCAAACCTCATGTATAACCCAAACAACACTTGTAATAAAATCACCCCTAAAAAAAAACCCAAATACCTCTTTTGTATATAGCACCGAAAATCAAAAAAGTGAATTAGGGTTTTCACTGATTTCGGTTGTCACCGAATTTGGGTAAGCAGATTTGAAAACCAACCAATAAACCCTAAAAACGTTCCTACCTTCTGTCAACAATTGAAAACGAGTAAACTGAAGTAACCAAGCTATTATGGGGTCGTGGGATCAAATCACAATCGGTAAACACCCCTTTTGTACTCACCAAAAATCATAATCGGTGAACACCCCTTTTGGGATCAAATTCTTTGTTGAATACAAGTGTTGTGAATGCTGCTTCACATCACTTCTAATAATAGCCTTTATAACTACCATTTTCAGGACAACATTTGACTTAGAATTAAAAAGTGATATCCACGCATGCCAGAACTTGTTTGTATTCTCAAGTCTAAGGATGACTTAACTAACCATTTTTGAAATTTTACTTATGACAACGGATCCATAAAGTAAACATTTGAAGGTTGGGGTGTCCAATACGCATCCCTTGTGAGTAACATATGAGTTTGGTGGGAACCATCCATATATTTAAAGAATACAACCAACACTCACATTTGCCTTATGTAACAATACTCCCATACTGTTAACCGACAATGGACATATTTAGAATGATAAATCATTCAAGGATTAAATATGCAAATATAGGATAAACAATTGTTATATGAATGATAACAAATACCTCGTATCTTTATTCATTAGAAAATAAATTTATCTTACAATCCCAATTATCCAAATGACTAATAAACACAGATTTACATGAGACTACTAGCTGGAAGCATTCCAATATTCCTAGTAAGTTCTGAATGCTTTGGAAAAGCCAACGCTTTTATAAACGGATCAACTAAGTTGTCATCTGTGTGAACTTTTCTAACTCTAAGTTACGAAATTCAATAACTTTACGAAGGTAGTGAACTTTGGCACAGAAATGTCTAGCACCTTTAGTGATTCCAGATTCATTAGCTATAGCGATTGCTCCAGTATTATCACAATACATATTAATGGGTTTTTTAATTGTGGGAACAACACCGAGCCCAGATATGAATTTCCTAACCCATACGGCTTCCTTAGAAGCATCAAAGGCAACAATATACTCAGCTTCTGCAGATGAAGTAGCGAAAATACTTTGCTTGGCACTCTTCCAATCAACAGCACCTCCATTCAAAACGAACACATATCCAGTCTGAGATTTGAGGTCATCAGCATCCGTCAGATATCCAGCATTAGTGTATCAAGAAACCCTGAGCTCTCGTTTTAGATCACCTTCGTAAACTAAAAACATGTCATAGTATTCCTGAGATACTTCAGAATGTTCTTAACATTAGTCTAGTGAAGATCACCTGGGTTCTGTTGGAATCGGCTTGTTATGTTCTGAGCGAACGCAACATCAAGGCGAGTACATCTCACAGCATACATAATAGAACCTACAACCGAGGCATATGGAACATTTTGCATGTGCTTCAACTTAGCAGGTGTAGAGGCACCTTGTGATTTACTCAATTTAAGCTTTTCTTGCATGGGGATACTTCCACGTTTGGAATTCTCCATGTGAAATCGCTTTAAGATTTTCTCGATATAAGCACTTTAACATAAGCTAATCAACCGTCGTGATCTATCTCTGTAGATCTTGATTCCAAGAATATATGTAGCTTCACCTAAATCTTTCATGGCAAAACATCTTCCAAGGTAGGATTTTACATCTTGTAACATTGGAATGTTGTTTCCCATGATTAATATGTCATCGACATACAAGATTAGGAAAGTGACATTACTCCCACTAGCTTTTAGATATACACATGGCTCATCAGCATTTTGACTGAAACCAAATTTCTTTATTTCATCATCAAAACGCTTATTCCATTGCCTTGATGCTTGCTTAAGCCCATAAATGGAACGTTTCAGCTTGCATACTCGGTTTGGATATTTTGGATTGACAAAACCTTCAGGTTGCTCCATGTAAACCTCTTCATTGAGATATCCATTGAGGAAGGCAGTTTTGACATCCATTTGCCAAATCTCATAGTCATAGTACGCAGCTATGGCTATAAGAATCCTAATAGCTCTAATGTCTGCAACAGGTGAGAAGGTTTCCTCATAATCAATCCCTGGGGTTTGAGTATAGCCCTTTGCCACAAGACGAGCTTTATAGGTGTGTACAGCTCCATCCATTCTTTGTCATGGTCTTTCTTTTTAAAGGAGCCACTTGTACCATTGGTTTGCCATTAGGAGGAAGTTCAACTTAAAAGACCCAAAACTTTGTTGTCTTTCTATGGATTGCATTTCCACATTCATAGCATTAATCCATTTATCAGAATCAGGGTCTAACAATGCAGCTTTATAGTTAGCGGGTTCACCGAGATCCCCTAACTTATGTTCCTCAGCATCGATGTATAAACACATACGATCCGTGGGGCGGCGTGTCCTTGTGGACCTATGAATTGGAATGATATCACTTTGAGGTTCATCCATTTCTAGATGATCCTCTTCATGATTTAAGCTAGTTTCTATAAAAGGATGCGTATCTTCTTCTTGAATAATTTCAAGATCTTATAGACTCCAACTTGCTTCTTGATTTTTAAGACTATTTCTATAGTATTCAGCATCCGAAGCATCAAGGACGTGTTCTCGGGTGGGTAGTATGAAAGGGAATAACCCTGTTTCCCTTTGGTGTATCATTTGAAGATACACTTAATAGACCTGGGTTCTAACTTGTCAGGCTTGGTAAGAGTATCTCGCTTAACAAGTGCCTCACAACCCCAGACTTTTAAGTAAGACAGCTTAGGGGTTTGCGCCTATGGCATTACTTCATTTGGTGTCATTTGCAATCCATTCTTAGTTGGAACAATATTGAGAATGAGCAGGTGTAGCAAGTCTTAAGAGCTTTATCCCAAAAGGCATTTGGATAAAGTTGTTTGACTTACCATTGATTGTACCATAATCGAGCGGTTTTGGTGTCTCATCTCCGACACACCATTGTGTTCTGTGGAGTGTATAGGAGGAGTAGATGGGCGTTACTCCTATGATCCTTGAGATGATCCAAAAACTATTGACGTATATTTTCGCCCCCACGACAGAACGTAACATTTTTATGGTTTACCGAGTTTGATTTTCTACATTATTTTTGAATAATCCGTGAAGGTTTCAAACATCTTCATGTTTATGCTTTAACATGTATATCATTACCTTATCGATCGTGAAGTCGTCCAGTGGTAAAGTGACGAAGTTGTTTTGCTCCTTGTTAATTGTGATCTTAAATGGGCCACTTAATCGGTGTGTATTAGGTCAAAGTATCTTTGGGCCATTTCCCTTGATGTGGGTAAGGTTCCTTGCCATCTTTTCCAGGGACATACAAGGAACACATTTTTTTTTTTCAAATAAATGCCCTAAGGTCAGTTGAATTGAGAAGTCCATCGTGTTGCAGCTTTTTAATGCGTTTCTTGCTGATGTGTCCAAGACAACAATGCCACAAGAGAGCAGAGTCCAAGTCTAGCTTGGCTCTTTTGTTGCTTACAGTATATATAGAACTTTCATTTGCATAAGAAATAGGCAAATCAATTTCAAAAATACCATCCTTGGGTTGAGCCTTAAAATAAAACCATGTTATTCCTTGAAACTGAATTGTATTATTCACGAAGCGGTTAATAAAACCATTTTCGTACAAACGGGAAACTGAAATTACTCCTTTAGTAATAGAAGGAGCATAATGACAATTGTTCAATACAATAACTAATCCGCTAGGGAGAGATAAATCAAAGTTGCCAATTGCTTCCACAGCTTTACATTGACCATTGCCCACGTACAAGCTAAGAGCCCCCGGCTTCAGTTTACTACTTGCCCTTAGACCCTGCGTTGTATTACAAATATGAGTACCACAACTAGTGTCATAGATCCATGATTGTAGGAAAGTATTGAGTTCTATAAGAAGATACCTGATCCACCACCAGCTCCAGAGGTGCATTCTTTTTCTTCTTTGTCAACTCGGCTAAGTACTAAGGATAGTTCCTTTTCAATGTCTGTCTTCACCACACTCATGACAGATTGAGTCCTTTGCGGGATCTTCCCTCTTAGGTGGAGGGGGAATCTTGGGCTTGGGAGCATAAGCGTGCTTATTTTTCCCATTCCCTTGATTTTGTCCCCTGGCAGCCTTTTGGGGTTACGGTTTATTCTGCTTTTTACCTTTCTGGACTTTACCAGCTCGAATAGCATGTAGAGTAGGAGCGTTGTTTTTGGGTAGATTAAGAGTTTGCTCATGGAGCTTTAGCATAGCATGCAACTCGTTAACTGTTCTATATCCCAGGGCAATGCATTGTTTTAATTATTGCACACAAACCCATCAAATTCCTTGCGTAGACCGATAAGAATCAGACTCACAGCAAGGCCAAGTGTCACGGGGTGCCCCAAACGCTCTAGATTGTCAATATAGCCCTTCATTTTTAGAACATACGAGCTAACTGACTGCCCTTCTTCCTATTTGCAAGAGTGAAAATCTCGCGTAGTCTGAAGAACTCCTGCTCTGCTTGCTGGGCAAATAGAGTTTTTAACTACTTTAGCATGTCATTAGCATGGAGGTTTTCCAGATTTTGTTGGATCTCTGGCTCCATGGTCATGAGCATGAGTCCAGCAATCTCTTTTGATCCTTTAACCCAAGCAGTATGAGCTGCAAGGATTTCAGGAGCAACTTGCTGACCCGTAGGAGTAGGAGGAAGTGGCTTCTCTAGGTAATTCAACTTATCCTCAATTGATAGTATAATCCTGACTTGTCGATACCAATCAATAAAGTTGGGTCCAGTCAGTTTTTGCTTCTCGAAGAAGCCCCTGAAGACCGAATTGTTAGCTGACGAGGTTGTCATCTACAATTAGAAAAAGTTCAAATATATTAGTATTGTCGATAATTAAATTTTTAAAGGAATTAACTACCCAATTAATTACTAATAAGACTAAGATCCAACTTGACCTCCTACTTTTTACAGAAGGTCTGACCAACGTGTAAACAAGTAGGACAAGAGGTAAGCGATGAGTGTTAATTGCATGGAATGCAACTCTTAGATTTATGAGACTAATGACATTAGTAACTCTTATAGTAATGTCAAAAGCATATTTGGTCTCATCTTATGCCTTGGGTCCGAGGTCTGACCAGGAAACTCGATTTAAGTCTACCAAAACAGAACGTGCAAAAATTGACATAGATCTGACCTATGAAAAAATTCGCCATTGGTTGGAAAGGCCCTGAGGTCTAACCAGAGAGGTCAAGCTAAATGCACGTGTTCTAGTTTTGGCTGGCATAGACTTAAAACTTCATATAAAGGTATACACATAAATATGACAAAATTGTGTACAAGAAGCATGCAAAACAACTTGTAGCACAAAGTTAAGAAAACATTTTGTTAACCTTTTTGGTATAGACATCATTTTGTCAAATGTTCACGGTAGCTCCATTTAGGACGTACAAAGAAGCGGAGAAACAGGTCACGCGATGCGTATTAAATAACCTGATTCATTTGGGGAATCTTACTTAACCCGCCTTAAAATTTTCTTTGTTTGTCCATTGGGGTGCAGCCGTACTTCAATTGACTAATGATGCTATTGTATGTTAAGAAACCCATTTTGTTAACATTATTTTTATTGATGCCAATATGGTGGGATTACAAATTAATCAACCCTATATGTGTTCTCCTACTTGGTCCGAAAACACATGTATTTCCAATAATTCCCTCATACGCCTATGCATGTAGTGGGGCGCGAGAAATTAATGATCAATTCAACCCCTTTCGCGCATGTTAAACTAAGATTCACAAGAAATTCTCAAATTTCTTAGTTTTATTGTCCGTCTTTAATATTTGACCAAAAATCCAGTTTCGCAAAGAACATATAACAAGTCACAAGGAGTTATTGCATAATATTAAGACAGTTCAATTCTCCAATTTTCTCTATTAGTATTATGTCCAGTTTTAAGAGTTCATAAGGTCTACTTTGCAAATATTGATTAGAACACACGCATATCAATATGAGCAATTAAAACAGTTCTAAAATATGGATTATTTAAAATTGAGGGAACAAACTCTTTATTAATGTAAAGCAGTATATTCACATAATGCCTCGTGTTCTCAAAGAGTCTTCCCCAATTGGAGAACCATTAGTATCTCACTAGGTTTTCTGCTAAAGTGCCTAGATCACCACATCCATCATGTAACATGATTGCGTGAGTTTTACAGCCAAGATAAAACAAGAATAGAATAATCATGGCAGCTTAATTAACATTTAATTTTAGATCTATTCTTCTTATTTTATCATATTATATTTGTGTTGATTCTAGGTGTTAATTTATTATCTATGGCAAGGATTGCATGTCGTTGCCATAATTTTCCAATAAAACAATAAATTAACCAATTACATGCAGCCCTAGCGTGTTAAAATCGTATGTAATTCATAAATACTAAACAACTTGGCTCTGATACCACTGTTGGAATTTAACAATCAAGTTAACCAATTTAACTCTTACGAGTACGCAGCGGATAGATCGAGTCTAGTACAAATAATTAACATACATTAAAACACATAAGGAATGTAAAAGAGTAAATAGGAACATACCCTTGTAGACACCAGCAAGTAATTGAAACCGAGAATGAGAAACGAGTGACTAAGTGGTCACCTCTATGAGTGCTCACACAAACACGTAAACAAGCACGCCCGGATGCTAGTCCAAACCTCACGTATAACCCAAACAACAATTGTTACCAAACCAACTGAATTATAATAGTCAAAAACCACTCTAGTAATATCAACCGAAATTCAAAAATAGGAATTAGGGTTTAACCGAATTCGGTTGTAACCGAATTAGGGTAACCTCAACCGAAATTCTCCAAACCAAAACCCTAATCAAATCTAATGATTGTCACTCCTTGACAACCTGTAAACCGAAGTAAAAGACTTTCTGGAACAGCCTTTGATCAAATCACAACACAAAAAACACCTAAAAGTGTTTACCGAAAAATGGCAGAAACCGAATTCTTAAGAACCTTAATTGGTTTATAGAGTATTCGTCTGTTTCTTTGTGGAGAGGAAAGGATGGCAGCTTTTGAGGTTTTTTTTAGATGTAGGTCACGGCTGAAAAGATTTAGGGTGAGGGGGTTTATAAAGCCTCCAAGCCTTACTCTTGATAAGGATCAAAACTTGAGTTTTAACCTTATCAAAATACTTCTAAAACTTATCATGCACTTCCTTTCCTTATCTCCATACTTCAATGAAACCAAGAACATATCCAAGAACCTTGTATGCCTTGTCAAGGGCACAAGACTTAGGTTACAAGGTATTTTGTCCTTAGTTATTCGTTATCCAAACAGTTTTCATTTAATTAGTTTTACGTGAAGTGGAAAACGTGCTCTAAATGTGTTATCGGTGTGGTTCCCAATTGGCTCCACATTTCTAGTTATACACGGCTTATGTCAACTTCCACATACCACAGTGTTCGGTTACACATTGATTTGGAGACTTCTACAAGAGTTTTAACTTCTGAGCAAAATAAAAAAACAACGTCATTAAAGTTTTTGTTTTAGAGTTCAGACAAATGAGGAAGTGGTAGAGTGAAGAGTTTTGTAGCAGAGTTTGCATTAATAGGCTTGAGCCACTAAATAGTCTTTACTAGTTTCACCTAACAAACATAGCTTAGTTGTGGTCAAGACAAGTCGCGGACTTTTTGCCGCGACTTTTGTCATTGCAAAAAGCCCTGATTCTTGTAGTGAGGGTACTTGCATCCGGTTGTGGTTATCAGAATATGTAACTAGGGGATTATTTTTAATACGGATTATTATGAGGTTTAAACAAAAGTGATCTTTTCCCATTACATGAACACGCACAATCTCGATCCTTTCTTATATGCAATCACTAAAAAAAACCTAAAAGGCTCTAAGAAGGAAACCTAAAAGGATACAAGGAAATTCAACAAGGAAATCAAGGAAACAAAAAAAAAACCGAGAAGGACCAACAGATCACAAACAAGCTAACTAGAAAAAAATGGCAAAAGGCTTCGAGATCCAGTTGTTCCAGTTTATGTTATTATCACTCTCTACTTGCACACAAAACAAAATTAAACAATTTCTAAAATGCTGAGCTAACGTTAACTTATTATGGTTGCGAAGGTTGTTTGCGTCTTTCAATCTACCCATCTATTCATTACAATGATTTCTGTATGTTTTGTTATAACTTGGATGATTAAGTGAGTGGATTCTGTAGTTTTCTGGTACTCTATATCCTTGTTTCTTAAATTTGTGCACTTTAATTTCGGTCTTAGGATAGTAAACAAGACACAAGTGATAAACCAAGTACTTACAGGGCTAAGCAACGGGTTAAACCCGAACTAAACCGAATAAACCTGACCCAAACCAAATTGACGAAAAAGATAACCGAGAACAGAAGTTAAGAGAGCGAAACCGAAACCGATTTAGATACTTCATGTGTATTTTGCATTGTTTTGACCCGAATCAACCCGAGAAAAACCGAACCGAAAACCGTAATTATATAAAATGAAATTATATAAAATCGAAAACTGAACCAAATTAGGTCGGTTGGGTTCGATTCGGCCCGGTTCGGCTTGGTTTCTCGGTTCGGTTTTCAGCCATATACTTATACATTCCCTGAAGTTGGTCAAGTTATTACGTGTTTATTAAATATGGTTTATGCGACACATATAGAAAGAGAGAGATTAATGTTATGTTACACAAACAATGAGGGTGCCATGTTGGCAATCCGCATCACACACACTGCAATCCCCACCATCCCCTTCAAAATCAACGGCCCAATCCGCACCAACTCATCTCCACTGATCACACCACACCTTTGTTTTCCGATATAAACAAACAAACCCCACCGCATTCAACAAAACCCTAGCTGATCTTATAAAACAATAGTTCCAAACCCTCATTTCATGGCTTCCTTCCTGCAGCAACTTACGGTGCGTTTGGTTTCATGATGTAGCCGTAGGATTTGGGGTTTATGGTAGAATTCGTCATTTGGTTGATTTGTGTGGTCCCAAAAATGGGAGTGAGTACCAGATTTTTTAAAAGTAAACTGCAAAAATCATCTCTATGGTTTATAGTTTGTGGCACTAATCATCCCAAACCGATATTATTGGCACTAAAAATGGAAAATGTTCAGCAAAAATCATCCTTATTAGGATGAATTTTACAAAAAAGTTTAACAAAATTTTTTGCAAATATCACCCCTCTAAGGATGATTTTTGCTGAACGTTTCACCGCTGAGGGATAATTAGTGTCAATAGTATCGGCTAGAGATGATTAGTGCCACAAACTACAAACTGCAATTTACTTTTTCTTGTTAATTATAGTAAACCCATTAATTTTTTAAGTGGGGGTTCCATATTTCTAAAATCCTCCAGACCCTTTTATACTCTATTCACTATTTTTATATTTTATTATAATAACATTTTTAAATTTATAAATTATATATATTTATAACATTAATAATATATTATAAGTTTTTCTATCTTGTGTTTTAGAGGAATAAAAAAAAGGACACAAAAAATACACATGGACTCACAAAAAGCACTCAGAGACCCACATTTTTTATGGGCCCCTGTGTATTTTTTGTGGGTCCCTATGTATTTTCTGTATACTTTGTTACTTCTTATCATGTGCTCCTAAGATATACAAGATAGAAAAATTCATATATTATTTCATTATATTTTTTTCTCTCCTCATTTAGTTTAAACACTATACAAAATTCAAATCCAAAACCAAATTCAAATCAAAATCCAAAACCCACTTACAAATCAAACGGACCCTTACACCTATTTCTTTTTCTCTTTTTTTTTTTACTTTTTAATTAAAGTTTATAGTTTAGATTTGTTTAAGGTTTAGTCTAAAAACTAAGTATTACTCTATTTTTATTTTTTAGTTTATTTTTATGTTTTATTAATTTCATGCATTTATGTTAATGTTTTAGTTAATATTGTATTTTTTATCGGCTTAATTTTCACTTTTACCTTCTCTAATCAACATTTTATGAAATATTCTTTTATAAATTTGTTAGTTTTATGTTTTTAAGTTATAAAGTTTTAAATTTTTCCAAAAATATCACTTTTAAGTAATTTCCTTCTATAAAGTGTATTTAGGTTTATATTAAACCACTTTTTAACACTTTTTTCTTATAATTTTTTTTATTTTTATAACATCTTCGGATTTTTTTATAAAAACATTTTTTATTTAGAAAAAATAACTTTGTTTTATAAAGTTTTGATTTTTATTGATTTAGTCGTTGATGGGGTCGTCATTATTTCCGAGTCACTCCGAGCTAATTCCGTATTTTATCTTTTCCATATCTTTTTAATTTTTCGTATGTTTATTGCTATGCTTGGTTTAGTTATTATTATTGTTTATTTATTTGTTGCTTTTAGCGTAATTATGTTTATTAGCGAGTAGTTTACGTATGTTTGTATAGAAATGGGTGGTTAGGTAGTTAGGATTACGATTAGAATTTTGTTGGTGAATTTAGTATGTATTTTAGTTTAGCTTATTGACTTGAGATAATGTTAGTTGCTTTTTGACTAAATTCATGAAAGGTCTTTGGTCTGGTCGATTTAGAGCCTTATCCGGGCTAGACACATTTGCTAACGGTTGTGAGATATTAGAAATGACTTGGTTCACTCCGTTTATTTTAATGGGTATTATAGCTCGTAGTTTAATAGTTAATCATATGTCTTTCGGTTTTAAGTCGGGTACTAATACCCGGTATTTTGTAAAAACAATATATGCCTCTTCCAACTTTGGAAGAGGAAGGCTAGTTATTTTACACTTTTCATATTAAACACATTTTCTCTCACTAGATAATCTCTCTCTCATGTGTTTCTCTCTCTAAAAACTAGCCAAGTTCAAGAATCGACCCCGTGTTATGATATATGATATACCACAATTAGTATCAGAGCGCATGGGATGATTAGATCGTGTGTATGTGCGATTTCATTCTTGATCTAGATTAAAAAGTATACTTTTGAAGGCTCTAGCTTGTTTTTCTTGATTCTCTGGATT
This sequence comes from Tanacetum coccineum, assembly GCA_026074375.1. Lineage (NCBI taxonomy): Eukaryota > Viridiplantae > Streptophyta > Magnoliopsida > Asterales > Asteraceae > Tanacetum > Tanacetum coccineum. The sequence goes on along the minus strand of BQNB010017103.1, from coordinate 56,889 downwards.
TTGATGTTGGTTATGTTAAAGTTTAGGTGTTACTGGTGGCTATAGGGCCTTGTAGTATTGAGTTGTGTAAAAGAAATCAAGTGGAATCGTTCAAAAGGGTGATTTATTGGTGTTTTTAAGTGATAAAGTTCGTTGTTCTTCGTGGAGAGTTGGCTGATATTATTCATGGCGAGTTGATTAAAATGGAATATTTTATTCAGTAGGTTACCAACTCTCTGACACACGGCGGGTTGCTTAGGTGGCGAGTTGCTAAAGAGGCGAGTTGCTTACCAGCGGTTTGCTTAGGCAGCGGTTTAAACAGGTTGTCAGCGGTTTGAATATTTTAATAACAAATATCTAAAGGAAACTCTGGCGATTTGAAAACTCAGCGGCGGTTTGATTAAAATATAGACGGCGGTTTGTATTATTTCTTCGTGGCGGGTTGCTTGGCAGCGAGTTGTATTCAGCGAGTTGCCTTAATTTCCACCAGTGGGTTGTCTTAATTCTTTGCAACGGTTTGATAGCCTCTGGCGGCGAGTTGAGCTACTATCTTAGACATTTGAAATATTTCAAACTTGGGACTTAATATCACTAAAACAAGAAACGAATACGTTAACCTCATCCACTTTTAAGTAATCACTATCATAGAATCGATCAAAACATATCATATCATAATTTATAAACAAGTTGTCTCAGTATTCAGAAGACATCCAGTATGCCGGTTCTGATACACGCCCACCAATGGTTGATAGAACAGACTTTGAATCTTGGCAACAACGTATACGTCTATACTGTCTAGGAAAGGATAATGGAGATAATATAATGAAGTCCATTAATGAAGGACCATTTCATATGGGAACGGTCTCAGATGTTATTGCTGAAGGAACTGAGGGTGCAGTTCAACAAGGTCCAGTACGTGCTAGAGTCCTTAACGACCTTTCAGCTGAAGAAAAGGAAAGGTATAAAGCTGGCATTCGTGCAACCAATATTCTACTTCAAGGTATACCAAAGGACATCTACTCACTCATCAACCACTATACTAACGCCAAAGACATTTGGGAAAATGTGAAGATGATTCTGGAAGGTTTTAAGTTAACAAAGGGTGACCGGGAATCTCAATTATACGATGAATTTGAACACTTCCATCAAATCAAAGGAGAAACCATTCAAGGATACTATGTTAGGTTTACGAAGCTCATTAATGACATGAGAAACATCAAGATGACCATGCCCAGGATGCAGCTTAACTCTAAGTTTGTGAACAACATGTTACTTGAGTAGAGTAGATTCATAACTGAAGTCAAACTTAATAGAGGTTTGAAGGAGTCTAATTTTAATCAGCTTTATTCCTATTTAAAGCAACATGAGGTACATGCTAATGAGAACATAACAATGATGTAAAGGTTCCTTCAACCAACTAATGATCCTTTGGCACTAGTGTCGAATGCCTCAGTTCAGCAGTATCCAACATAATCATCCAAGTCTCCTCAATCCTCAAATGAACCATCTCCTGCTTGATAACTTTCATCTAGGTCTCAGGGGAAAGTTCTTCAACAAAAAAACTTTGATTGAAAGTTAAAAGTTTTAATGAAAGTTTTATCCAACTCACTTTGCCCTCCTCACCAATCATTAAAATCACATCATTCCTCAAACAAACTATCCAACTTAGAACGTATCTAATGTAAGGAAACAAAGCTACGGTTCAAGACGGCAGAGTTGTGGTTCAAGATGTCCATGGAAGATACAATGACGAACAAGCCAAGGGGAAAAACCATTTTCAAAAAGTAAACAATGCCAAGATTGAATTGTTATAGCTGGGAATGTAGGAGGTCAGAACAGAGGAGGCATGATTAATTCTTGGTCCAGTCAAACTCAGTAAGTGTACATCTGTATCGGACTAGGGACACATAAGCACGAGGATATGTCCAAGGCCCAAAGCGACTTCAAGATTCAGACTACGTCAAGGACAAGAATGCATTAAGTGCAAGCCTTAAGGAGAATGGTGCAGTACTGGACGAAGAGCAGTCGTTGTTTCTTGCAGGAGAACAAGTTACCAACTTTTATGAGGATGTGGATAATTCACCCAAGAATGATTTGGCACTCAATGTGGACCATGTCTTTGAAGCTGATGAATGTGATGCATTCAACTCTGATGTTGATGAGGGTCCCACTATACAGACCATGTTCATGGTAAATCTCACATCTGAAGATCCAATCTACGATGATGTCGGGCCATTAATATGACTCAGAATATCCGTTTGAGGTACATAGATCTTGATACCTTTGTAGATCATATGGATGTGTATCATTGAAGTACAACGAGATGCCAAAGCGATGTACTACAAACTACGTTGATAAATTCGGATGCTGACCTATACGAGTGTTAGTAATATTATTCCGTATGATCTGTTGTGGAAGACAACGAAGAACATGTTGTACAAAGTAATGTATCTTCTGTACGAAATGATTCATTGATGACAATTCTCAATGAAATGCATGAACAGGGTGTACGAAGTAGATTAGCAAATAAGCCAGACATGGTAGTTAATGATTCAGTGACCTCTGAACTTGTGAGATATAAGGAACTGGTCGGGGAATATGAAAAACGGGAAAGTTTGAATTCATATGATAGAGGGGAATGTAAAATTTGATGAACTAATGAGAATAATTATCTTTAGGACCAAATAGAAAGGAACTTCTTTAAAAACAGAACTTCAATCAGCACAAATACTACTTAGTTCTACCGTTGGTCAGTATAAGTCAAAGGACCAAAAGAAGTAAACCATTTTGAAAGGATTTTTTTAAACAAAAAAAGAAAGATACAATTTCTCTTGAAGAGTTTTTTAGACAAAAAAAAGGCCTAAAAGAAAATATTGGAAGATAGAATTTATACAAAACAGGATTAGTCTGTTAAAGGTTCACATGTTATGTAAACCATAATCGTTTTATGTGATGAAAAGAACAAGCGTAGAATTAGGATACAAAATCCCTTAAGTCTCAACTCAGCAAAGCATAGCTCAGTCTTGCTATGTTTAATGTCATGTTATTGTACACCACACAATCATACACCCACTGTTTTATTACATGACTCAGGAGGATACGCGGTGAGATAGCCTAAGGTAAACTAGGAGAAAAGAATGCTGTTGAAAAATGAAAAGTCCTCTATATGTGGGAAATTAAAGTTTAGGTATTGCCCCTCCGTTTCTCGATTGAGATCATTCTTGCAACACTTTGCTCCACAAAAGAAAATCTAACCCCCAGAACATCATATTTTGGTCCAATAGATGACAATGACAGAAAAGGCTGAGACCTGAGTTCCAAAACGAATTTTCAAGCAATTGACTGTGTATTCCACCCAATACTCCTGTCAAGCTTGTACCCAGAGTTCTTCTAACTAAAAGTCAAGTGTGAAGATTAATACTTTATGTTCTACACAACTTTTTTCGGAATTTGAAAAAACTTGCATAAAGAGAATCACCCAACAGGTGGGTTACAGAAGGGGAGAAAGAGGTTTTGAGCAAACAAAATCGATGTTTTACCTCATCTAAATGTTTTTCCATCTTCAACAACTCTTTAAAGAAAACTTTGTAGGAATTTAAATGACCTCTTTAAAGAAGTTAAAGTAATGGAAGAAATTTTTGATCAAAGGGATACACAAAGTAGGATAGAATAACTTTAGACACGAATGTGGTTGAAATTGTAAAGAATAAACCTTCTCATTGAAAATGAGTATCGATTTTGCTAATTGTTTGTCGAATCAACTGTTGTATGATGTGGAAAAATCACGTTGTCTAGATCTTGAAGCTGAAATGTCTAAAGTTCATAATGAGTCAAAACATATTCAAAACTTGAAAGGGAATACCTAAATTTGCAATTAAAGTATCAACATCTTCAAGAAAGTTTTCATATAAAAATCACAATCATTACAGGTAAGCTCCGGATTGTTTAACTCATTCTTTAAGATCAAGAATCTCGAACATCAGATTCAAGAAAAAGACAACGTGATTAGAGACTTGAAAGTTCTAGTAGAATCTTGTGTGAAAAGGAAATGACAGAAATTGTGAGAACGATGATAAGAGGCCAGAAATTTTTTGTTGATTTTCATGAGAACTGGAGTGGGGAGCTGTCCTTTTTTTTATTTAATGCTTATGATGTCAGTGCTCTGCTCTTATTGAATCAAAATTAATGATTTTTTGTCTTTGTTTTGCGGACTTTAGTAGTTAGAGAAAATAGAGAAACAAGAAAAAACTGATAAAGTTTTTTCCAAACAAACTTTACACATGGAATTGTATGACTCCATTAAGGATTACGCGTGCTCACTACGACTTTTTAGTGAAGAAAAAAGAATCTACCTTTGTTAAATGAAAATTGAGAGTCTTAAAGGGCAGGAGTTTGAGAAGCAAACGAGTCTTGTTTAATGACCCCGTGACTCTTCTTTGGTAGGTGGGGTTCAAACCAAAAAGTTTCGTGTTTATTTTTTGCGCCTTGGCATGTTTGCCAAAATTGATGTTAAACCCATCCCCTCAGCCCCTGTTTGATCAATAGGGGGCTGAGTGGGGGTGGGGCGGTGAGGGGGGTTTCGTGGTGATTCCTGCGGTTAAATATGGAAGAATGTGGTAGACAACGTTAGGGGGCGAGGGTGTTTGTAGAGAGATTACTATAGAGGGGATAGTAGTATTGTAGAGGTAGTATAGAGGAATGAGATTTGTTGAGGAGGGAAAGAGGAAGTAGTGTAGCTAGAGGTAGTTAACTACTTACTGGGGATATACTCCTCCTCCTCTAACTATGTTTTGTCAATACCTCTTAAGCCTACCACTGAATTGTTTTGTTAAGAAGATGTTGAATTGGCACTGCACTTGCCTAAAAAAATGTTTCATATGAAATGTATGAATGAGTGATGTGGGGGGGAAAGAGGGTTAATTTTTAAGGCTTCCCGCCCTCTACACCCTAGGTAAATAGGGAAAAAAAATATAAAAATTAAAAAAAAAAATGCTATTGTTACTTTTAGTGATTGTGATATTCAGGGTAAGGGGGATCCCTTTCATCTAGCAACTAACAAAAACAACACAGAGGAAGAAGAAGATGAAGGTAAGAGAGGGATATGTATCACGTATAATGCTACCAGAAGTTTGTTTTTTATTTTCTACTGTCCGTTCTTTATAGTCTCTGTGATTTCACCGTCTAAAAGTGGAGGTAGGGGGGGTTGTCGGCGGCGGTACTGTGGCGTGCAGGAGGTATTTATAATCTACTTCCACCTTATAGCATAAAAAAAAAGGCAAGCGGGGGGATCACAAGCCTACGAAAGCAATACAAAGAAAAAATAGATCCTGCCTTGCTAAGAGGGGTGAGAATAAGAAGGAAAGTAGAAGACCAACCTTAGGATTAATAAGTTAGTATGGACAAAAGTGAATCGGGTTGATTCTAGCATTAGCTATAGGCGTGTTGTAATTAATTTGAATCTGAATCTGTGTGCAAAATGTGTAAGAAATGCTTAAACTCTACAAAACATGAAAATGTGTGTTGGTAATATTTTGAGTTCTGTGAATGCAACCCCACTGTTAAGTTGTCTTGGAAATAAAGGGAAGCAGATTTTGGGAAACACAAAAGGCAAGTTGTTTGATATCAGTTTTGGAACAAGGACCCAGCCTTCAGGGTGTGTTGTGGGTTGTTGGAAGCATACGGGGCGCAAACTATTTGCGGATATTGGTTATCAATGTGAGACCCAAAAGGAAAAGAAATTCACCTTAGGAAATACTTGATTATGGTTATCCATGGAGACCCACAAGGAAAGGAAGAAAAAGAATTTGCCTTAGGCGAAATGTGCCCTTTAACTAAGCTTTCTATGAAATGTTCTACTCTATCTGTCTTAACCAACAGGACCCCAACAAAAATTGGGGAACGCAAATTCCAAACTCTCCCAAACTAGAGTGTTTTCAAAAGCAGGTCGTACAGGTCATCCTTTGGTTTCTGGATACTCAGGCTGCTTACAAAAACATTTATGAGGGGAATCTGTTCATAAAGCTTCAAGGAATTTTGTGGAAAGGAAAAGTCATCGGGACAAGTCAGATTCGGGAAGATCACTTCGGAGCTATCAATGGGGTTTATGAAGATTATGTTATTGGTGACAGTGTGATCTCAAGAGTTTTACTACGTGGAGGACTTGGACACTAATCTATTCTTATTCTCTTGCTAGGGTAATTTTGTTGATTCTGATCCTTTTGAAGTTGCCTTCAGAAAGCTGTACTTGCTTTGTCGTGATCTTAATGGTGCCAGTACTTACTTAAAGGTGTCGTAGCACCAATTTGTACACGATATCAATTAATGATATGATGAAGTCTTCTCCAATATGCTTGCTGTCCAAAGCTTCCAAGTCTAAATCATGGTTGTGGTATCATCGTTTAAACCATTTAAACTTCGGCACAATAAATGATCTTGCTCGAAAAGATCTTGTAAGAGGTCTTCTAAGATTGAAGTTTAAAAAAGATTATCTTTGCTCAGCCTGTCAACTTGGAAAAAGCAAGAAGTACTCCCACAAACCAAAATCTGAAAATACAAATATGGAAGTTCTTCATACCCTTCACATGGATCTGTGTGGTCCAATGAGAGTCCAGAGTATTAAAGGGAAGAAATACATTTTAGTCATCGTGGATGACTATTCAAGATTCCATTTGGGTGTTAAAGTTTTTAAGATCAAAAGGATGAAAATACAGAGTTTGCCATCAAAACCCTTTTTCTTAAGCAAATACAGATTGGTCTCAACAAAACAGTCAGATACATCCGCACAGATAATGGAACAGAATTCGTCAACCAAGTTATGTCTAAATACTATGAAGGTGTTGGTATATTTCATCAAAAAACCATTCCAAGAACTCCTCAACAAAACGGCGTTGTTGAAAGACGAAATCGTACACTTGTGGCAGCACCATGTACTAAAAATTGAAACTGATATTTCAAAAAGCACCGATGTTTCTGTTACATGGGCAGAGCTATTGTACTGCTTGTTACACCCAGAACCGATCCCTAATTCATACTCGTCACAACAAAACCCCTTATGAGCTTGTACATGATAAAAAGCCTAATCTTACATTTCTCTGAGTATTTGGTGCTCTGTGTATTCCTATAATGTAGCAAAGTATCTAGGAAAATTTCAAGCCAAAGCTGACATTGGGATTTTCGTTGGGTATGCTCCTAGCAGGAAGGGCTTTATAGAATCTACCTACAAGAGGATACTCAGGTCGATTAATGGAAACAATTCACGTCACATTTATGAGATGCATGGACATGGATCATGTACGCATGAGTTCAGGACCCGAGGCCTTCATTGTGACCCTTGGACAAACTCAAATCAGGGCTCGCTCCAACCGATAAAGAGCTGGAGATGTTAAAAATTCAACCAATTGTTTGATGAACTACTTTGGAATCAATCTCTAGTCAATGAACCAGTACTTCTATACTGTAGTTAACGCTCACAAATTGTTCACCAGGGACATCTTTGTTACAAACAATTTTTGCTCAAGACGCACGTCTACACGTGCTTCATCGTCAACAATCCGATATGCCTCATCAGTCTAACGTCAAGGAATTTGCAGAAAGAAGAACCCTCTCTCGAAGTCTTCCCTTATCCTCATATGTTCTACATCCTTCATTTAACCCTGTTACTGGAGAACCAGGTTTGGCACAGTCATCATCTGGGAATGTTAATTCAGCGGAACCCAACCAAGTTACTCAACCACCAGATCATCTCAGAAAATGGACCAAAGATCACCCTCTTAATAACATCGTTGGCAATCCCTCTCGTCCTGTATCTACTATAAAATAGTTGCATCGAACAGGATGCTATGTGGTGTGTTTTCATACTGAACTGTCCAAGTCAACCCAAGAAGAATTCCAATATGGCCCGTGATAGAGACTTCTGGTTTCAAAGCCATGCAAGATGAAATTCACGAATTTGATCGACTTGAAGTATGGGAATTAGTACCTCGCCCAATCTATGTTATGGTTATCGCTCTCAAGTGGATCTACAAAGTGAAGCTTGATGAATATGGTGATGTACTAAAAAACAAAGCTCGGTTAGTTGCAAAGGGATATCGTCAGGAGGAAGGTATTGATTTTGAAGAATCATTTGCTCCAGTTGCACGAATAGAGGCCATCAGAATCTTCATTGCAATTGGCAACCTAAGATTTGATCATCTATTCAGATGGTTGTTCAAAAAACTGCTTTTCTGAATGGTGATCTTCAAGAAGAAGTCTTTGTTAGTCAGCCTGAAGGATTTGAAGACCAAAATAATCCTACTTACGTTTATTGTCTAAAGAAGGCTCTTTATGGGCTAAAGGCACAGGGCACCAAGCAGGGCGTTTGGTTATGAACAAACTATCAAAAGTCTCTGTTTGGCCAAACAATTTCTTCAAGGGTTGCCCATGGGATACAACGTTATTCAGAGCGAGAATCAGGCATAACATATTTCTACTTGTATCAAATGATACGTAGGATGACATCATTTTTTGCCTCAACAGATTATAAATGCATGTCACATATTTCAAAAAGTAATGAGCTCCGAATTTTAGATGTCAATGATGGACAATGTCATTTTTCTTAGGACTCATGTTTACCAAAGTCCCCAGTGGCCATCTTTATTAACCGAGGCAAATATGCTCATCGGAATCCTTAAAGAAATATGGACATGGATCTTCTGACCTGTTGATACACCAATGGTTGTTGATCGATTGAAAACTGGACGAGGGATCTCATGGGGATTCCAGTGACCAAACTCGATTTAGAGGAATGGTTGGCTCACTAATTGTACCTACAGCAGTAGAACAGACCTTTGTACTCGCGGTATGCTGTGTGTTGATAAATAGGCTAAGCCTACAAAAACGCACTTTGAAGCTATCAAAACGTGTCTTCTAGTTACTTGAAGAGGAACCATTAACTTGGGTCTTTGGTATCCAAAGAACAAGCCTTGTCCATAACAAGACTTATGTAGCATGCGGGATCATATTCAGCGGGATATCATGATTCAAGAAAGAAGACGTCCGGGATGTGCTCAGTGTCTTGGAGATAGATTGGGTAGCTGGGTCATCAAGATGCAATCGAGCATGCAATATCAACAACATTGGCTGAATCATTGCCTTGTATGGATGTTGTGCTCTCAAATCCTTGGATTGCGATCATCAGCTCAAAGACTATGGATTTGACTTCAAATAAAATTCCTCTGTTCTATTTATATATTCAAGAGTGCAATTTGCTCTTTGCTGTAACAATGTCCAGCAATCTCGATTCCGATACACATCGACCATACGTCACCATTTCATCCAGAGGCAAGTGGAATTAGAGTGGTTGAAACTCTACTTGTGGAAACAAAAACTATCAACTTGCAGACATTCTCACAAAAGCATTACCAAGAGAACGGTTCGAATTTCTTCTTCCACGCCTAGGCATGAAGAGTTTGACCCCTGAAACTCTCAGACGCATTCAAGAAGGAGAGGATGAGTAAACGAAATGCCTTCGTGTATCCTTTGTACATAGATAAAAAAAAACCTTGTAAATATTTTAAGTCATTTGGAATTACTAAAAGGCTTGCAATTACTTCAGATTGCAACCCGGTTTGATGTCTGGGCATGGATTACTTTATATCCATGCATTATGGGATTATAGTTAAAAATGGTGATAGTAGAGCTGTTCAACTGAAATTTTCATCTCAATCAACGACTACAGCTCTTTCAATAGAAAACGGGTCGTTGTTTGAGGGGGAGAGTGAATGTGAAAATATGCTTCATCACACAAGGTTCTAAAAGAAGTAATTGGGAGGATCTTCCATGGTTGTTTAGGAGTGTTGTATGCTATGAAAGTGTAATTATAAGATGGTTGTTGTATTCTAATGGGTTAATATTTGAAGGGGAGTTAATTAATTTTAACTCAAAGGACCAAAGTTATCTATAGTTATAATGATTAGGGATTTAAATGCAATTTGTGCTTTTTGTTTTCACTTGCCTTATTAACCAATAGGGGACGAAATCGGCCAATTGCCAAACTTAGAAGAACCTTAGAAATACATAAAACAAAAAATAAAAGAAGATAGAAACCTAAGGGGTTGAATCTGCCAACTTCTTAACTTAGGATATAAAAAGGGGCGGCGAGTTGGTTTTGGTCAAACTTATCAAATCCAGTCAACGAAAAACACACACACACACTCATACGCAACTCGCCGCCAAGAACAAGTTTCAAATCTTTGATTTCCAGTGTTTCTTGCAAAGGTATTTATCAAACCTTAATCTATATCATTTATTCTATGTGTGTATCAATGGAATCGATTTAAAACACATTAAAAAGAGTAGAAAAATTAGATTTAGGGACTAGGGTTTCGAAATGTTTAAATATTGTTTGGAAATTGAAAGTGTTTTGTGGGAAAGATGCGGAATAGGGATGTGATCACTATGATATATGTGTTTAATCAGTTGGCAAACATCTGTATGTCTTAAGAATGATTCTAGGGTCGTTTTAGATCAAAATGCCAATGTAGTGTTGTAATGTGTGATTTAGTTGCTGGGAATTGTTCATAAGGCATAGATTACTAAGTTTTGATGTATAGATTACTGTCTCAAACAATATTGAATGATTTGATTATGATTCTTGGTGGCGGGTTGACTTTTAGAAAGTAAAAGTCAGTTTGTTTGATGGAAAGAATGGTAGTAATGTGTATCTGATGCGTAGGAAAGCCTAGGAATGCCTTAGGATGAGCTTAGTTTTGCCAAAGGATGTGCGTGGTTTGAATTTTTAAGTAATCAGTTCTCATGGCGAGTTGCTTATGATTCTAGGTGGCGGGTTGGTTATTTTATTATTATTTTAATGTTTTCAGGGAAACCGCCGCACCGCGGCGGTTTGGTTGAATTTATTATTTTTTTAATAATTTATTCAACCCGCTGGTTCATGTAATATATCTACTCAGCGAGTTGCCTAATGGCGGGTTGATTCACAGCGAGTTGCCTAATGGCGGGTTGATTCACAGCGGGTTGCCGTAATTCTATATTATTTTATTCCAACGGGTAAACCGCCGTCTCTCCGCGGTTTGGTCGAATATTTTTATATAATAAAAATTTCAATTCGTCCTTTTTGAATTTTTTATTTTCAGCGGCGGGTTGGTTAATCTTATTCTAATATTCATGGCGGTTTAGTGCCTTCCTCGTGGCGGTTTGCTTGATTCTCCTAACGGTGGGTTGGCATTCTGCCTGGCGGCGGTTTGGGCTAAGTTTAATAATTTGGCCCATATTAAGCACAATATCTATCAAAGGCCCCCTTCGAATGACCCAATTGCTTTTCTAACTCCTATCCAGGCTTAGTTAACAAGCAATTGATCCTGTTGGATAATTCTACATCCTGTGTCCTCATATGTAGATTTTCATCAAACCAGAGTTACGTCTGTGTTAATCAATCGTGGAATGACATGACTTTAATCAAAGCTAACGTTCTCTCTAATATCGTTTCTCTGCAATGTTTGTCGTCTTTGTTAATACTCTTTTGCAGAATACGATGGCAGAACAAAATGTTCCCGTTTAACCACAGACAAGAACAGATGAGCGATTGTACCTCGCTGCTCATTGGGTAATATCGGGATAAGCAACCTTCTTTTTCAATGCTCAAAAGAATTCAAAAGAACCCCATCTTTCAGATATCAGTGGACATCTTGAGTAATACCAACTTCTTCCGAGCATTCACTGCCTCAGTAAGTGTTCTTACTATCTACATGCAACAGTTCTGGAACACAATGAAATATGATGAGAAGACTGGGGTTTATAGTTGTCAAGTTGATGAACAATGGTTCGTTCTAATTGTTGATCTTCTCAAAAAGGCATTAGCAATTACTCTTGTCAACCCAGCTCACCCGTTTGAGTTACCTCCGTCTGGTAACACGGTGATTGATTTTGTTAATGAGCTGGGGTTTATCTCATGAACTTAGAAATTGTCTCCAATTTACGGCGTGAATTATGAGTATCAACCATGGACGTCAATTCCTAACCTTAATTCAAACAGTGCTTGACAGGATAAGACTATCTGGCAAATTGACAAACCCAAACAACCGTTCTGACAAATGCGCTGATGGGGAATCGTCACTCAAACTAATGTTGATCATGCAGAGCTTTTATGGGAAGAGTTTACTCAAGGGATCCAAACATTTTTCTCACACAAGGCGAGTCACAAAGCTAGTCTGAAGGACCCAAAGAAGAAAGTAACTCCTCTCCTCATTCCTTATGGACGGTTTTTCAATGTGATAATTTACTACTTGGCAAGCAATAACAATATCCATCGACGTCTTGATCTGCTATTCATCATACTAGAGATGATTTTATATTAGGAAATCTCACGGTTTGTCCCAATAAGGTTCGGACTGTTTGAAGTGTTTAGAATGCAATTCCCAATTCCCTTGGATTACTAAAGACATTTAACAATCTTGTATTATCCTATGTATCTGGAAATGGCTTGTTTTAAGAATAAAAGAAAAACCCCTCAAGAAGGTACAAGCGAGCAACCTGCAACAAAGCGTGCTCCATCCAAAAAGCCCACAACCACTACTCCAGTCAAACCATCCAAGCCAGCTACTGCTCTGACAATGAAACCTTCCAAGCATAAGCTTCCACATAAAGTTAGAAAAGTGATAAAGCCTACTTACAACTTGTTGTTGAGATGATGAAGCTCAAACAATGAATCTGTTCCTCAAGAAGAAGGTTGATGATCCTAATCTCAAACTGGCTAAGAAGATGAGGTTTGGAGCGCTTCAGAAAAGGGAGAAGGTTGAAGGTGCTGGATGCTGACATGGACATGTGCTATTAAGCTTCTAGCTTGGAATCCAGTCCTTTTACCACATAGGTCGTGGCACCTGTTGGAGGAGTATCGATCAGGGATGTACAGTATCCTGAAACAAACTCTCAAAATGCCTGAAGTAGTAAGGCAGGGGAAAGGGCCATTGTAACCGAAAGAACCAAGTAGCTCATTCCCTGATCGATTTGTCAAAGAAGAAAAGAACTACGGATCAGTTTATCCTTGTTAGGCGTGATCAAGCACCTCATTATTCGACAACTGGACCCTCTTCTCAACCTGAAGATGAAACATCAGTGAAAGTGATCCATGAATCTTCATCAACATCTGATTCAGAACAAACCGAAAGTGAAACAGAAGCCGCTGCTCCTAAAGATGACCAAGAACAAGGTGAAGTAGATTTGTCTACAGTAACATCAGGAGTAAGCATACATGTTAGTACATAAGGCCAGGCTGGATCAGACCCTGAAAAAGCACATGAGGCTCTGGCTGGACCAGACCCTGAGCCCATGCAAGAAGACCAGACTAGATCAGACTCTGGAAAAGTACATGTGTCTCTTGTTGGACCAAACCCTGAGCACATGGATGATGAATTCTGCTACAGGCCTCCCAAAGGGTTATGAAAACCTGAAAGCTCATAAGACAGACGACCTATCATCGAGATTAATCCAGAAAGTCATTCTGGTTCTATGTCTTCCATGAAAAATCTCGAAGACACTGATAACTTTGGGGATCAATTTCTTTATGACAAACCAACCGAAGATGATCAAGAGAAATCTAAAGATGTAGATGAGTCTGATTCCATCATACCTGATCCGAGTCATCAGACCGTCAGCTAAGAGTGGCAAGATTGGAGCAAGAGATGTCTAAAGTAAAGAAGACTGATCACTCTGCTGATGTTTTGGCTTCAATTAAATCCCAAGTTCCTACGGTAAATTTTGCAAAACGTTGATCCATGGTTGAAATTCAAAATGGCACATTCACCTAAGATATAATAATTGTCGGGAGTGAAAAGTTCACAAGTTGCAAATATGAGTAGTGTTAGCATCTTAACTGATATTTAACGGTGATTTCGTTTTAAGCTTGGTTTGGGACGAGTGAAAAGTCGGGAACGATGAATTTATCCTTTTTGGGGCATTTTAGGATTGAAATGCGTCTTGTTCTATGATCCCTAACGGTTATGAAAATAACGAAAGTCAAATATGTTAGTTAGTTGCTTAAAAAGAAAAGTACAAAAAATTGAGAAAAAGAGAAAAATACAAAAATATTAGTGGTAATAAGTGTATATCTTTAAGAATGGTAAAAACGGGGCTTTTCTAAACTATTGATTCTTTAATTCCCCTTGATGAACACTTAGCTACTTTTCGAGGTAATTAGTCGAGGGGGATTGAGATTCTTAGTTTTCTAAGTGCTTACTTATAGCATTGCGTGAGGACACGACAATATCTTAGTATGGGGGATTTTGGTATGTGTTTAATTACACATACCTTTGACCACTAAAAACGGACTTAAATGACTAAAAACGTACCAAAAATACATTGTATTTGTATGTTTTGCATTTGTATTGTGCAGGTAACGGATATCCAAGAAAAGGACAAAAATCGAAGCCAAAACGACAAAACCGAGCACGAGAACGGAAAGACCGTGAGAAGTCAAAAAGACAAAGTCAAAGTCAACCCCGGGAAGTGGCATTGGAAAAAGTATCAAAAACGACCCCCAAAAACCTAGAATTGCCCATAAAAAAAAAGTGGGCCCACCCATATATACCACCTATTGGGCCCGGGTACAGCCACCTACATAGTGTTTTCCATAAAATAAACCCCTTATAAAGCCTTAACCTAAAAAGCCCAAAATAGCTTATAATGGCCCGAACCAAAATCACATTAACAGAGTTAATCCAAATAGCCTCGTTCGTTAAGTCTGTTATCACAAAAAGGACCATCCATGCAAAATCCTTATATACATTAAGGGACTAACACTGCCAATTACCCAAAACTATTATACCTGCAAGGACGATGGTTGTAATAACCATATAAGAGTTGAGGGACTTGTTTTACCTATTCACTAAAAAATAAAACAGGGCAACCTATTTACCCGCCAAACCTCCATTTTCACTATTTACCTCCCACCTCCAAAATCACCCTTACCCCGAGGTTAAACCCACTTAAACCCACATTCTAAAAGCTAAAGTGATGCAAGGGATGACGTTTTTGGCTCTGACACGTTGGCGATCCAAGGCAATCATTGGGGAATGATTACGTGGACACATCCAAGGGCTGTGATTGATGAGAAGAAGCACAAGTGAGAATAGAAGGCCAAGATTGAAGCTCCCAATCCTCTCACACAAGAAAACCAAGCCAAGGACCTAGATCCTTCTATCCGGCCTATAAATAGAGGGCTTACCCCTTGTAGTAGATGTTCTCTTTTTTCGTGTATTTTCCTTAAGTTTTAAAGTTATTCTCTGTATTTCAATTTCTTATAAAAGTTTAAGTTTTAATGAAAATTTTGAGGTTTGTGTTTTAAGTTTCAGTGTTTGATCATTCTATATAACCTGTTAAGCTTTGAAAAGCTATGAAACAGCTTATGGATCTTACCTAAAAGCTTCACTAAGCTTTTGGTTTCTTAATTTAAGCCTTTATTTACTGTTTTTTTCCTTTTATAAACTGTTTCACTAAAAAAAATCAAAAGAAAAATACAAAAATATCAAGAAGATCTCATGGAGCATGGTGTATTTTGGATGGCCATGGGTTAGTGCTTATGTGGATAAGCTATAGGATTGTGATAAGCTGTTTTGGGTCCTGAAATTCAATAGAAAAAGCTTGGAAGAACTTGTGAGTTCCAGTTTACTCTTATGTCAAAACTGCTTATTTACTTATTGCTTGTCTCTGCCTATTTTAGCTTGTTTATGTTATTTAATACTTATGAATGCTTAGTTGTACTTTTAAAAAAACATTTGTGTAAGTTTTCTTTAAAATCTGTCTTTAAATTAGCTTACTAGTCGCATAATTTGTTCTAGCTGATTTAAGTGCTTAATTCTTGTTAAAGTTAGTTTAATATTGCTTATTAATCTCATTTATTATCTGGTCTTGCAAACTCTGGCTTAAAATCAAGAAAAACAAGTTAAAAATACCAAAAATAGGATTTAAAGGGGTGTTTGGGACAGTGTCAAAATGGGTCAAATTAGTGTAAAAATTTGTTTGGGTCATTTGGTGAACTTTAACAAGCCCTCTTTAGTTGTTTTCAATCTGTTTTCAAGGACTTTAAGTTTTGAAAGTTTGTTTTAAAGGTTTTCTAAAAGGTCTCAATCTGTGGTTCTAAAATTAGCTTATTTTGGAATTAGTAGGATTAAGTTGTTTTAAAGTGTTAATTTGTGTCAAGTTTGTGTATATTGGTTGCTATCAAAGTTCTGAATAAAGGTCACAAGGTTAAAGTATATTTTGAAACAAAAGATAACTTTTCAAAAGTCATCAGTGCTTACTTAAGTATGCACTGATTTTAAGCATAAGCTCTTAAATAAGCTTGTTTTGAAAGCTGATTTTTATAAAATCAGTCTTGTGAAAGTATTCTAAGTCCTACAGTTAAGTAATTTCTAATAGAATTCATTGGTTTTGAGGTTAAATTCTAAGATTGCTAGTTTGTAGGTTTTTAGATAAAGTTCAAAGATTATGTCTAAGTGCTCTCTTTATCAGCTAGTTTTATAAGCTCATTATAAGCTCAAAAATGTTAAAATTCAGTTTATAAGCTCATTGGTGGATAGTGAATGTTGTAAAACAGGTTTTAAGTACTAGCTTATTGGTTAGAAGACTTATATTTAAGCTCAAAAGTAACCATATAGGCTGCCTTGTTAGCAGTTTTTTGCCATATTGCTTATCTGACATTTCTTGCTTTTATACTTATTTCCCTGGCTTATTTTGATCATGCTTGCTTATTAAGTGTAGTTGATTGTCTGTGTTAGCTTATTTCCCTTTCTAGCATGCTTATTAAGTTTTAAAGTAGCTTAACAGTTAGCATTTTAGTCCTTAGTATAAAAAATAGTTTGAAAAAAAACCATAAGGTTCGACCCTGTGACCTCCCTTTACCACACTACTCGTACCAAACACACACACAACACACTAACCACTAACCAAGCACAGGCCCATCTGTAAAGCCTATTCCAAAACAATTAATCTTTTGACCTCTTTTTCATTCCCAATTTCATTTAAAAGCCGTAGCTTATCACGGCTTATTTGGGGCTTATTTGTTTAGCTGAGTGAGTGATTTTATTTTTTCCTGCATTCCTCATAGGATTTAGGACCTTTGTGCAATTTTTCACATTTTTCCACCTTTATTTACTATTTTTCTTAATTTTTCGTAGTTAAAAATTTTAAAAAGTCATAAAAAATTATAAAAAGTTTTCAGAAAATTACAAAAAAATAGTTTTTAGATTTAGAATAAATATTTTTAGGTTTACAAGTTTTAAAATCATTTTTATCACTTTTAGCTTTTAAATTTTATTTTTAGCTTTTTAATTTATTTTTAGAAAATAGATTTTTATTATAAAAAATAGTTAAAAATAGTTTTCTTAAATTTTACCTTATTTTAGATTTTTCTAAAGTAGAAAATCATTTTTAAAAATTTTTAAGATTTAATTTGTCATTTTCTAGGATTTTAAATTGATTAAATTAGTTTTTAATTCATAAAAAAATTATAAAAAAGGTCAAAAAGAAAATATAAATCTTTTTTAGAAAATTTTCTTTTGTCATTTATATGAGTTTTACATCAAAAAAAACAATTACCTATGTAGGGTTTTAATTTGAATAAGTGATGAATTTAAACGCGTTTATTAGGATTCCGGTTTGCCGCTTTATATAAAATTATGGTTTGCCTTAATTGTTTGTATTTGTTAGTGTAAATTGCATAATTTCCCCGAAAGAATTAGAAAACCAATCAAAAATCATGTTTTCCTCTGATATCATGTATTTCTTCACAAGTGCACAAGATGGCGATCCATTACAAGATGATGTAAGATTATGTTTGGGTGATGATCTCAAGAAAGCTCAAGATCACAATCAAAGACAAGTCTAAGATGAATCAAAAGATCACTATCCCAAATGTACAAGATATCAAATGTCTACGAGCTAAAGACTGAAGTGATTAAGTTTTGTATTTTCAGGGGTGACCTCCCTTAGGGGGAGATTGTTAGATATTAGAAAAAGACTCGGTCACCCCATGTATTTTACTGTTTATTATAGCTCGTAGTTTAATAGTTAATAGTACGATTTTCGGTATTAAGTCGGGTACTAATACCCGGTATATTGTAAGAACTATATATAGCCTCTTCCAACTTTGGAAGAGGTAAGCTAGTCATTTATTCCTTTCATACAAAAACACATTTTCTCTCACTAGAAAAACTCTCTCATGTGTTTCTCTCTCTAGAAACTAGCCAAGTCCAAGAATCGACCCCGTGTTATGATATATGATATACCACACGATAAGACATTGCACTAGAGATCATAGTAATTAATTGCGTTCTTCCTTCCTAATTGTTCATCACTATACCAATTCCTTTTTCGACCAGCTAGGCTTACCACCAAAACAACTCCACTATAATCTCAATTATTTAAACATGATTTCTTTCCTGCTTTCTTAGGTAGATTGATAAAATCAATTAGACAATTAATGCGTAGGAATAGTTAAGGTAGTTAGGGTTTTATAAATGTAAAACCTGACGTAGTTTTATTTAAAAGAAATTACGCATCACATGTGTATATCTCAAAGCTAGTGGGAGTAGTGTTGCATTCCCAGTCTTATATGTCGACGACATATTAATCAAAGGAAATAACATTACAATGCTGCAAGATTGTTGATCCCAATATAATAGATCGAATTCCTTAAGCTTGTTTAAGGTTTAGTTATATTAGATAAATCTAACACAACTATAGTAGAAACTTTGTTTGAATGTATTAAAGATTATGCGGAATCTAATCTTTAATATTAAGAAGAATTATCAATGAAACAGTAATTCAATGAACATATAATTCAACAAATAAGCTCCAATATTATTAATGATAATAATATGAATACTCTCAAAGTATTAGGGTTACAAAGACCTTAAAACTAAGAATTATGCGACTAAGATTGATTTTTGGTTTTGGTTCTGGTACATCAAACTCTATTCCCAGGACCTCCTTTTATACACCAAGGAGTCTTAGTTGGCTTACAATACTTCCCTAAGTATCTAAAATCTTTTCTATAAATAACTAATACATATCATATTAGCAGTACTAACTAGCAGCATTAACTTGATATTCACTAGCAGTAGTAACTTCAAGCATATTTTCACTAGCAGTATTAACTTCAGCTGAGTAGTCTTAACTTTGTACTAGCAGTAGCAATTACTTAGAATATTTTCTTTGAAGTTCATCAGTTGCACTAATATTCACTAGCAGTACTAACTGTGTACTAGCAGTAGTAAACACTTAACATATTTTCTTTGAAGTTCATCAACATCACTAATATTCACTAGCAATACTAACTGTGTACTAGCAGTAGTAAACACTTAGCATATTTTCTTTGAAGTCTCTGAGCAGTACTAACTCCAGCTGAGCAGCATTAACATAAACATGAGCAACAGTAATTCAAACAACATCAAGAAGACTTTTAATCCCAACAATCCTCCCCTAAACTTGATATTCTTTTTCAAAATCATCAAGTTTCTTCATTTATAGCTTCATCAACACCAGGAGGATGCTTCCAAATACTGCTTTACTTCTTAAGTTATTTTATGATGAATTTAAGAAGCTGATAAGCCATTTCACTTTCATAATTAATTATAAGCTTCTTTTCCAACATCATTGAAAGTGTAAGTGGTGCAAGGGGATACTTCTTCTCTACCAACATATAAATCTGCATATGTTGCATCATCTAGGAATGTACTCTATATGAGTCATACAGCTTCCAATCCAACACTTTATATTCTTGTTGATTCCTCCATACATTATCTTCTACATGTGGTTCAAACATTGTTTTCAAATCACCCTATAAAAATAAATCCAAGTCTTCCACTGGTCTTGTTGACTCATATTTAGCTTTTACCAACTTGTACAAATCTTCCAAATCTTGCCTGTCAAAACTTTTAAGCATTTGACTAAAGATCATGTATGTTTGAGAATTTCCATCAGCTCTCATTATTTGATAATAGCTTTTTCTTCCTTCTTTATAAATCTTCCAGCCAACAATACTTAGAGACTTAACAGCTAAAGGTATAACATCAATTGTTACATCTTCTTCATCTGGAATGATTTCCAAACACTGTTTAAGCTCTGTTGTTTCTTTGTCATCTTCCACCTTTTGCTTTTTTCCATTCTCTTGTATCAACTCTGTTCCTGCTCTCTTTTCTTTGCCTTCCACCAACTCTGTTCTAAAGTCTTCAAATGTATTTTTTTGAATGCTCTGTCAAACATCTCTTGGATAGAATCAAACTTTTTCAACTTCAAATATTTGAGCTTGTATCCTTCCATGTTCTTTATGTAAGTACACATTATCTTTCTCTGTTAAGCTTTTGTTGGTGGTTTGTTTCTTTTCTCTTCGGCTCTTTTAGCTGCAAAATGCTTTCTTCTTTTCTCTAAGAGTTATTGAAATAATATAGCCTTTTCTTCAATAGATGTTGGGATTACAAGGCTTCTTCATGATCTTAGAGTTATCGCTGCTCAGGTTTGTGTTACTGCTGCTAAGCTAAAGTTAGTGTTGTTCATTAACTTTAATGAAAAATATGCTAAGTAGTTAGTGTTGCTAGTATAAAGTTAGTACTGCTAGTTTACAGTTACTACTGGTAGTATATATTAGTAGTGCTAGTATAAAGTTAGTACTGCTAGTATAAAGTTAGTACTGCTAGTGTAAAGTTAGTACTGCTGGTGAAGATTGAAGAAAATATTCTAAGTAGTTACTACTGCTTGTGCTCAGTTAATGCTACTGGTGTATAAGTTACTACTGCTCAAAGATTAAGACTGCTGAAAGAGTTTCTACTGTCAGAGAAAGGATAAAGACAGAAAAAAGGATAAAGATTGTTTGGAGATCAAGATTACTTACGTGATAAGTATTACTTATTTATAGAATAGATCATAGAGAATATTCTAAGTTTTAGGAATATATTGTAAATCGACTAGGACTTTTTGGTGTATAAAAGGAGGTCCCAAGGTATAGAGTTCAAGATATATGTTGTTTACGATTTGATAAGTGTTATTCATAGCTTCAAGGTTTTGTAACCCTAATACTAGGAGAGTATTCATATTATTCTTAATAATATTGGAGCTTTTATTGTTTGTTAAATTGTGATCTTGTGTTACTGTTTCATTAAGAATTCTTCTAATATTAAAGATTAGATTCCGCGTAATCTTTAATACACTCAACAAGGTTTGTACTATAGTTGTGTTAGAGTTATCTAATATAACTAAACATTAAACAAGCTTAAGGAATTCGATCTATTGAAGTGGGATCCAATAAGAGGTATCCTACAACTAGGACAACAAATGGTATCAGAGCTTGTTGCTTTAAGAAACTTTGCTAGAAGATATAGATCAAGATTTTGCACACATGGTGGCTGCATCCAAAGTACCCATGCTCAAACAGAGTGAGTTTGAGTTATGGAGGATGAGGATTGAACAATACATCCAGATGATAGATTATGCACTTTGGGAAGTCATAGAGAATGGAAACACTGCACCAAAAACAACAGTTGTGGAGGGTGTTAAGAAAGTAATGCCTCATACAACTGTTGAAGAGAAGGCTCAGAAAAGATTAGAGGTAAAAGCTAGAAGTACTTTAATGATGGGCATTCCTAATGAACATCATTTAAAGTTTAACTCAATTAAGAATGCTAAGCTATTAATGGAAGCTATAGAAAAGAGATAGTGGGATGCATTAGTACAAAGAAGACCCAAAGGGTCTTTTAAGTAGCGTTCTGAAAACTTATGCACCGAAGGCTCATAGATGCTTTGATCAGAATTTTTTGATAGGCTTCTAAAAGCTTGTGAGTCAGTTTGGAAACTTTTGGAGAAACGATTTCAGCAAGAGATGTGAACCAAAAGCTAATAAAGAAGTTTGTCACTGAAGTGGAACACACATGTTGTATTGTGTGGAGGAATAAACTGATTTGGATAAATGAGCCTAGGATGATTATCTACTAACAACCTTAAGGTGTATGAACAAGATGTCAAAGGGATTTCTAGCTCAAGTTCAAGCACACAGAACATGGCTTTTGTGTCCTCTTTAAAAATCAACAATAGCAGCACTAATGGAGAAGTTAGTACTACTCAAGCAGTTAATACTGCTAATGGAGTTTCTGCTGCTAATACTCAAGTTAATGCTTCTAATATTGACAACTTGAGTGATGCTGTTATTTGTGCATTCCTTGATAGTCAACCAAATAATCCTCAATTTGCGAATGAGGACTTGCAATAAATCCATCCAAATGATTTGGAAGAGATGGATTTGAGATGGCAAATGGCTATGTTGACTATGAGGGCTAAAAGGTTTTTGAAGAATACAGGTAGGAAGCTAACTATCAATGGCAATGAGTCTGTTGGCTTTATAAGTCCAAAGTAGAGTGCTACAACTGCCACAAGAAGGGACATTTTGTTAAGGAATGCAGAGCTCTGAGAAATCGAGACTACAAGAACAAGGAAAGCACAAGAAGGACTGTGCCTGTAGAAACATCCACTTCCACAGCTTTGGTGTCATGTGATGGTCTTGGTGGGTACGACTGGAGTGATTAGGTAGAGGAAGGACCTAATTATGCACTCATGGCTTTCTCATCTTTAAATTCTGACTCAAAAGTATCTAACAATACAAATTGTTCAAAATCTTGTTTGAAAACTATTGAAACTCTTAAATCTCAATATGATCATCTACATAAAGATTTTAAGAAATCTGAGTTAATGGTTCTAGCTTATAAGTCAGGATTAGAGTCAGTAGAAGAGAAACTTGAAGTTTATAAGGAAAATGAGTCTATTTATTCACAAGATATAAAGGTCTTAAAATTGGAAATTGAATGTAAAGATATAGCTATCAGAGAGCTCAGGAAGAAGCTAGAAATAGCTTAAAAGAAAAAGATGGAATTCAATTTAATGTAGACAAATTTAAAAATGCATCTAAAATCTTAAACAAACTCATAGAAAGCCAGATTATTGACAACTGCAAGAAAGGCTTAGGATATAATGCAGTTCCACCTCCCTACACAGGAAACTTCATGCCTCCAATACCTGACTTGTCTTTTACTGGTTTAGATGAGTTTGTTAATAAGCATGTAGTTTAAAATAGAAAGTCTGATGAAGAAGTGTCTAAGGTAGTTAGGAAGTCTAATGATTCTCCAATTATTAAAGATTGGGTTTCAGATAGTGAGGAAGATAATGTGTCTCAAACTAAAACTGAGAAGAAAACGGTTAAGCCTAGTATTGCTAAGATAAAGTTTGTAAAACCTAAGCAACAAGAGAAAATTGCTAGGAAACTATTAAACAAGATGAGAAACATAGGCAAAACACTCACAGTCCAAGAGGCAATAAAAGAAATTAGAACAATATGATGTCTCAAAGACTACAAAGCAATTTAGAGATGTTTAATAAGGCCTGTTATGTGTGTGGAAGTTTTGATCATTTGCATGTTGACTGCAATTACCATCATAAACAGTTTCAAAAACAAAGGATGGTAAAACCTATTTGGAACAATTCTCAAAGGGTAAATCATCAAAACTTTGCTAAAAACACTCACCCCTGTGCTAAAAAGAACATGGTTCCAAGAGCAGTACTAATGAAGTCGGGATTAGTATCAGTTAATACTGCTAGACAAGTTAATGCTGCTCACACAAAAACAACAGTAAATGTTGCTAGACTAATGTCATATCTTTCTAAAAAGGCACATTCAACTGTTAAGAGGCCCATTCACAAGAATACATCATTTAAAACAGTAATTTTAATCAGAAGGTTAATACTATTAAGGATAAAAATATTAATACTGTTAGGCCAAAAGCAGTAGTTAGTGATGCTATGCCAAAAGCAGTAGTTAATGCTGTTAAGGGAAATAATATTAATGTTGTTAAGGCCTCAGCTTTTTGGGTTTGGAAACCAAAGACAACAGTGCATCAATCACCCTAAAGAAGTTTGATTATGTTGATGCACAAGGCAGATCCAAGTCAGTGATGGCTTGGGTCCCTAAAAGAAACTTATTGTGATAACCGGTAATATTCCCAGGGCTAATTATAATAAAATATTATAGTTTTGTATGTTAAAGTCTTTTGATCTTGTCAGTTTTCCTGATGAAAGCTGAAAAGTTGGCTTCTGTTGTCTATTTTGCATAAAAAGCGGTTTCGGTTTAACCGGGAGTTTTGAGTTTGTGAATGAATCATTTATGATTCATTTTTCTGTTTTAGAGTGGTTTTGAGGTTTTCAGTGCTTTCCGAAAAGTTTTCCCGCGTTTAGCGAAAAATCGTCACGCAGCGCGTACCGGCACGACAGTTTATTTAAGTGTGGAGATTTATGAAGTTGGGAATGTGTTAATGGGTTTATTTATTTAATAAATTCATAATAATGAAATAACGTCGATTTAAATCATAAATCGTGAGTGTGAGATTTGAAAGTTATCAGAAAAACGATTATTTTCGTGAAATTCGGTAAAAGACCGTTACAGTCGTAAAAAGGTGAAATTTTGGGTGAATATAAGTTTCCAAGCTATATTTTGTGATTTGAAGTGTTTTTAAATGGATGATCAAGGTTCGGTTGAGTTTTGTCAAAAATTCATGTTTCGGTCCGGAGTCGGCCGATAACGGCTCAAAATAGATTTTTGTAGCTATTTAAGGTGATAAGAGTCGTATTAATAACCCATGTTTATGGAAAAATGATTTTAAACGCAATGAAAATGATAACTAAATTTGGTTGACGTTTTAAATAGATAAAAAATAAGTTTTTAAGTAACCCCGACACAAAATGAAAGACCCGAGACCCTCCCTAGGATATTATTCGGTCAAGGAGAGCAATGAGAGACAAGAAGGCTATTTTTTAGTTAATATGTCTCCTTAGTACACTTAAAACCACCATAACCTCAATCATTTCACTCATTATCTCATTTCAAAAGAACACAATTTTTTTTATCTCTTCCTTTCTCTCTCTATACTCGGCCGAACCACAAAGAAGAAAAAAAACAAAGATTTTGAAGATTTTGCCAAGAACACGGGTTAAGAATATATTATTGGGTTGATAGCTAGTAGTCTTGGGTTGTAGAAACAAGGTTTTTAGTCTTACACGCGCGTCTCGATAACTTTAAATTTAAGTTGTACTTTTGTTATTACGATGATGTCTAGACGCTAGTTGTACAAGTTGATCGTCAAAAAGGTCAAAACTTGAAAACGAATAAATATAAAGGGGTGTTGTGCGTCGGCTTATAAAGGAAAGTTAGAAAAAGGTTTTTGAGTTTAAATAAAATGGTTGTTGTAGTAATTTTTCATTTTTGTAAAAGTGCTTATAAGGGCTTATTCAGGGGTTTTGCTTATTTAATAAGCTAGGGAATAGCTTATTGAACTTATGGGATTTTTGGTATAAAGGGTTTCGGTGTGGGCTCGGCCCAACCGACCCATTTGTCTATGCTCGACCCAACAAGGGTCCGTTTGGTTTGGTTCTGGCCCAACAAAGGTGCATTTGGTTTGGTTTCGGCCCAACAAGGGTGCATTTGGTTTGGTTTCGGCCCAACAAGGGTTCGTTTGGGTTGGTTTCGGCCCAACAAGGGTGCGTTTGGTTTATTCGGTCCGACACCAAGGTGGGCTCGGCCCACACGAAATTGGTAATTGGACTTGGTCCATGGTTAAGCTTATAGCTTATTTTGTTTTGGGTTCGACTTATTTTGAGCTTATTGATTTTTGGCTTATATTAAAAGCTTATGGCTTAATTAGTTTTGACTTATTTATATTATGAGCTTATAACTTATTGTTCCGGCTTAATGAGTCACGGTTATGGGATTTTGATTAATGTTTGTTATAACTTAATGGGCTTAAGGTCCATTGGGTTGATTTGTATTTTGGGGTTTATGAAAAGGAGTATGAACTAATCTTTGCTATCGGGCTAAGTAACTAAGACCATAATGGGCCATTAAACCCAATAACAAGTGAACGAATGTATGGACTTTATAAATGGACTAAAGGAATTATGTTGGACTACGGGAGATTTTGATAGACTTATCGGATATAAAGGAGGTTATTTTACTACGTTTTGATAAAATATGTTGAAAATATCGATGATGTCGGAAAATGTCGAATTTTTGAAAAAGTGTTTTGGATTAAGGTTTGAGGCCTTGGAAAAAGTCATAAAAACGTACGGGTCATGTCAAATTTTCAAAAGAGATTTACACTTAGAGACGTTGTTTATAAAGGTTGTTTTCAAGGATTTAATTAATAAAATATCATTTTACTTGGGAATTTAATGCAAAGTAAAATATATTTTTTTCGAAATCCATTTCTTGAACATTTAACATTTATAGACGTCTTGTCGATCTTAATTGAGGAAATGAAAGGGGAAAATCTTAAAGAAGATTAAGTGTCGAGGTAAAGGACATTGGACATGGACATATTAAGTAACGAGATGTTGTAACTACCCGTTAGCCTGCTAATAAGACGATAATGGTAATAAAATATTATGATTTCTTTTATTTTAAATTATTAAATACTTTTATATATATTTATATATATATATATATATATTTATATTATATATATCATATATATCTTATATATTATATATTATAGTAGGTGTTCCAGTGGATGACGTAAATTAAAATAAGAAGTGGTGAGAAGTGACTAAAACCATACATTTGAGATGCAACGACTTGCATTAAATACATTTCTATTCATTTAGATTGCAACAGAAATTGAGTTCGAAAGTAATTTGAGTGTAGATGGTGCACAATTGTTTTTCTTGATTTTAACACATGTAGTGGAACAAAAAATAGAGAAATCATGAATTGCATCTAAAATATATGTAGGTATGCATCTAATTTAAAACCTAGATCACACTTATGATGCGTTATAATGCATCTTAGATTATAGAGATGCATCTAATTTAAGTTAGTGCATCTTGAATATGCGATTATAGTTACTTCTTATCCTTCTTATTTTAAACTTCTCATTTGATCCTAACTCTCTATATGTATATATATATATATATATATATATATATATATAGTGACATTTTCTTTGCAGAACCATTTTTTTGTACAGAACCTTCAGAACAGCGCTTTTTTACTTCTAATAATGCATGATGTACATCATATCAATGCAAGGATGTCATTTTTGTTAAATATCCACTATCTAATTTTATGAAATTCAAATGTAAATTAAGGGCTAATTAGGATTTTTGATTTTCCATAAAAATAGCATCCATAAAAATAAAATTAGTTACATATTAATAAAATTAACTGTATCTTTCTCTCACTTCTTATCTTCACTTTTTAGTTTTCTATGGATCTGTCAAACTCAGTGTTTATCTCTTTCTTCCTCACCACAATCCCTAGTCGCACCTTCCTTATCACCACCACTACCCGTCGCAAATCTAAGCAACTAACGAAACCACCAGTCAGATCTTGTTGTAAACCGATTTTATGGAGCGTAAAGAGGACGGATCTATAGCATTCTATCACATATTAGAGGCTTGATTAAATCTTCTATCCAACACTACCTTCACATGTTGTAAGTTTTTTATTTAAGATTCTTTTTTGCTTTTATATATAAAAATTTTTTTTAATTTAGTCACTCTTTTAGAATTTCTAAGTCTGTCTATAAAAACTTACATGTATTGTGCAAAAGGTAATGTAAAAATATGTAAAAATATGATAAAGGGCTCCAATTTACATTCATAATGTACATTTTAGATTTATAAGACTATATAAAGTTTTACTTGAAAATTTACATTGTCTACACGTGTACTGGTAGTATTTATAAACTAAATTCATTTTACTATGATAAAATGAGAATAGTTAGTTGTTTGTCCTCTCAATAATTGGATGTTCGTGTGATTAGATAATTGGAGTTTAGAGAATTTACGTCTTTTTGGCATTTTCTAATGCAGATTCTATATAGTAGTTGTGTTTGTGTATTCCTAGACAAATCACGATGGTTTACAGTTGTTTCCCTCCCCCCCACCAGCCCCCCTTCCCCCCACATCCACCCCCACATTTAGAGATATGTCTATCCTAGTCATTTCTTCTATGATCTTGGGTGTTGGGATATTGTATTATTTACCGGGTGCTATGTTAGATTTGGACTTTTGTGTAGTGTTTTGTTGAGGGTAAATAGTAAATTTTCCTTAATTGCTTATACTTGATGAATACATTTCATTACATTTGGGTGTCATTGTGAGTTTCAATTTGATCTTATCGACATTTGCATAATACTCTTTTTCGTTGTATTTATTTCATGTGTATATATGTGCAGGAGCAAATATGTTTTTGGAATATATTTGCAAGCTGAAATGAATTTTTGCACAGGTAATGAGGATTGTAAATCTTTGAGTTTACGTTCTATCTAGTTGCCCTTAGAATTTACACTTGTTGAGTATTTAGATTGTGACTAAAAAATAATTATTTTGTATTCCTCCAAAGACCACCAGTAACATTCCACTTATGCACTAATCATAGATTCTTTTTTGACATGCATGCACTTAGTACTCAAATATATATATGAACTTAGCACTAAAACATATATGCACTTAGCACTGAACCATAGATACTCTTTGACATATATACATTTCGTTTCTATGTAAGCTGAGATCTAAAATTGTTTTTTATGTTTCGCAATTGGTGGCTAACTGATGCTTGCTAATCTTAACTGATTGAGTTTTCTTGTCATGTACACATGATTAGTGTTATATTATAAATTGATTTTTTATAACTGAATAGTGGGTAGTAAGGTTTGTTAATGATCAATGGTGATAACCAATAACTTTAGTAAATCGAAAGGGGTAATGTGAACTAGTTTTGTTAATGATTATTGATGATAGTATTGTGTCAAAATTTTCCTGTTGATGATATGTATATTATGTCTCGTTCAAAAAAAAGATATACTCCGTATATATTATGTCAAAATCTTAGTTGCCTACTGTTCGGGTCGAATCTATAAAGAGTAATGCGAACTAATTTTTTCCTTTGTTAATCAAGGTTATTCATGAGTCTGTTATTCAAGGTTATTAGTCATATTTAACTGGTTCTTTTTTTTACTTTTATATATTTTTTAAGTGAGAATGGCTCAATCATAAAAAAAAGGGTATGCGATGAAGAATGCACATATGTTCTTGGCGTGCATACATATATGTACATGTGTTTTTAGAAGTCGTGCACATATGTTCTCGACGTGCATACATGATATACTAATTGTTACAAAAATGTGCCGCATCTACTATGTTCTAAAGTATAACTCTACTTAATCGTTGGTATAGAAATTTTTAGGTTCATGTGATATGATTAAATAAATTTTTAGGTTCATTTAATAATAGTACAATAGTATATTATCATGACTACTGAGGTTTAGATATGTTAGACTCTTACTTTATGTATGTTCCAAAATAGAGGCTCTGTAAACATGAAAGTTTTACAATGATATCTTGTTTTTGTCATAGGCTTGTTACTAGTACTTAGATTAAACTTCTAATGTATACATTATAAAAGCATCTAAATCAATAGGTAGTTTACTAGCACGTAGTTTAAATTTTTAATGTGTACATTATGTTAAGAATTTTCATCGCTGCAAATCTTTGGTTTGCATGTCTTGTGGTGCAACTATGTGTGCAAGCAGTGGTCTCGTTGTTTTGTAATAGCATTCTTGTGATATTTGTCTACTATTGTGCATATATGTTTTTAATAAATTCATTTATTGGTTGATAAATAAATGCTAAGGTATTTGTTTTCTATGTCTCGTTGATTTATTTTCATAGCTAATATGATTAACTATTTGATTTGTAGTTTTTAGTTTTTTTTTGTCTCGGATCTACCTGATCCTTTTCGTTTGACTTTTAGTTTTAGGTATACTTCAGTATTAATCACTGAATTCTGTCTCTGCGCGGAATTGCTTTGCTTCCGACGTTCCCTTCGTTCGACGCTTTGCTTTAGCTTAAAACTGTAGTTTTATGTTTGTTGGTACTTCATGTTATCCTATAGAGTAGTGAAGCGATGCAGAAATTTGCGATGCATATTAGGCCGATCATGTGTACCTCGTACTGTGATTTTAAGGCATTTAAGTTATATTTTCTGTGTTTCTACAAATTTAGTTACCGCTTAAGAAGATAATTTAGAAAATGAAGATAGACCTCATGCGTATCTTCAGTATTCGTGCCACTCGTTCTTTGTGTTTGTTTAGCAGATCGTGTCCACTGCGATTAAAAGAACCGTAACCATGCACCAGGAATAGTAGTATTGGATTGTATTTGTTTAGCAGATCATGTCTACTGCATCATTTGTGAGAGTCAGATTGATGTTAAACTTAGGGAGGTGCCTGCTGGCAACAAGAGATTGTACAAATGTAAGTTGTTTATGAATAGTGTATTGTTGTTTGTTTTTTAATGCTCTTGTTGATTGATTTTTTTAGCTAATATGAGTATATAGAACATTGGTGTTTGATTTTATTTTTGGTTACTTTTCAGGGTTTTTTTGGTATTTTTGATGGTCATGGTGGATCTAAAGCCGCTGAATTTGCATCATAAAATCTCGCCGAAAACAAGATTGATGAAAGATGACGATGACGTACAAGACCAATGATGTTGAACGGATGTAGACATGAATGCACTCATACATACAAGATGCAGCTTTTGAAGAAATACGATTATTGCATATGTGTTTTTTTGTAAAAACGTGTATAAACGCATTTTATCTTGCATACGCGTTCTTTTATATTAGAGTGGAATGTAACATATAACTATTTGTGCCAATTTTATGTCATATATTTTGGTGTTATAAAAAAACAATTTTGAAAGATTAAAGAATGTGCACAATGAACATATGTGTAATTACCATATTAAGTTAAAAATGTACACTAGAAACATGGAATTTACAATATTAAAAAAAAATATATGCACTCATTTTTTTCTTTTGAAAACAGTATATACTAAAAAAATATAAAAATAAATAAAAATAAATAATTCCGAAAATTAAAAGGTTACTATTATGCCCTTTTAAATTAAATAATAAAAATAGATATTTAACAAATTCTTATTGGTCCATGCTAGTTCTCGCAGTTCTGTATATTCATTTGGTTCTGAAAAGAACCTCACCCTATATATATATATATATATATATATATTATATATATATATGTATATATATATATATATATATATATATATATATATATATTTAGCATATGGATTACGGAAGTGCGGATTATTTGTCTTCAACTTTTGAGCTCTTGCTCATTTCTTTTCGTCAGTTTTTCGCGGAGTATTTTGGTCGATTGTATCGTTCGGAAATTTGAGGTGTTGAGCTTTGTTGTATTGATGTCACACTTTGCCCAAGTGTTTTTGAGTCGTTTTCGCGTAATTACCACACAACCATAATATGAGATAAAGTGTTGATAACGAGATAAAGTCTTAGTAATAAGACGATGGTTTTTGTAATAAATTAAAGATTTGAGATAACGAGTTGGAATGATATGAATTGGAAATGGGATTTTGGGATGAAAATGAGAATTTTGCATGAGTATTGATTTTGAGTATTAATTAGGTCGTTGTCGGGTAGATTGTGCGCTTGCGTAGAGATTGTTTGTGTTCTGCCTTATTTGAGATTGTGCGGTTGCTTTGATTGCGGATGGAGGTGAGTTCTCGTAGCCGTACTTTTTATTGGTTTTTCTGTTGGGAGAAAATGATACTTAAATGTGTTCTGAAATGTTTTGAATTGATCTGTGCGAAATGTGGTTTTGTTTTTTGGATAAGATATGTGCTTATGAATACTATGTGAATATTATGTGTTGATTTACTTCCATGTATTGTGTTTAGCATCGCAAGGTTCTGTGTGGTACTTGCATGTACTGTGTTTGGCATGCAAGGTTTTGTGTGGTACTTGCATGTACTGTGTTTGGCATGCAAGGTTCTGTGTGGTACTTGAATGTACTGTGTTTGGCATGCAAGGTTCTGTGTGGTTCCCCCTAATATAGTGCTCCAGCTGGTAGGCCCTTTAGGTGCGTAAGTGATATATTGTGATTGACTAGCGGGGATGCTATGTCTTGGATTGTTTGCATATATTCACTGTCATATAGCACTATTGTCCAATGTTAAAATATTGGCACAACTTTTGGGTTTAAGGTCAAACCTACGAGCTCACCAACCTTATTGTTGACGTTTTCGAGTATCATTTTCAGGTTTGTCAAATCAAAGGTATGTGACTCGTATTGGAAGAGAAAAGATGTAACCCAAGAGGACTAGGTCGAGATGGTCGTGGTTTTAAATTATGTCAAGTTTTTAACTTGTAAAGTTTCTGTAAACTTTAGTTTTATGAATGTAAATTGTAAAGTGTATGATCTTGTATCTTGTGCGATGAATGGTATCGTCGCATCCCGTGTTTCCGCCACTGACGGGGTGGGACAGATTGGTATCAGAGCCAAGGTTATAGAGAATGCCATTTTTATAAAATAAAAAGCGCAACTATAACCATAAAGTGAAGTCTATTTTTAATAAAACCTCGAACATGGCGAAAGTTAAATAACCCGAGCAGTTCATGGTATTATTCCTAACTTACGCATAGCCTGATCAACTATTCTTAATTCAGGAAGGACTATGAAATGATGGGGTTAGTTTTCCAAAAGTTATGTTAGAGGAGGGAAGGGATGTGTGAGTAATGTGACCACCTGAAAATGATAGGATGTAAAGTGATGAGAACACTTCTAAGTGTTGAGATTAAGATTATGTTGATTTTAGGATTGCCATGCTGGCTTAGTAGTAGTAGTGTGCGATGCCTAAAGAGTGTAAGTAAAATCATCACGGGTAGCGATGATTGGTGGATTTATGTTGGCCATGCTTGCCCTAGAGTAGTGCGTGTTGTCTTGAGATATTTTGTAGATAGTCGCAGGTAGCGATGAAAGTGGCATATGACATATATGGAGGAAGCGAATGACTATATTTTAAAATGACAACCTTTCTGAACACCGTATCTTTTATGTCACAACATAAATGTTTCTAGTGAGACTTGAACACACAAATTCTTGGTTGATGGGTTGAACTTTTAAGATTAGACAATTCACTGAGTAAAAAACATAACAAAATTAACTAATAATTGATTTTTGTTCTCACGTTTTTTTCTAATAATAGTGAATTCTAATAGTTTAACCGACTAATTTACGTGATCTAGTCTCTTCGTCTAACAATCTTAAACCAATGGGAAGGGGCATAACGCACGCTATGTTTGTGGCATACGCCAAAACGTGCAAAACCGTGACTAATCTGTGCATATACTTATTACCATATTAGGATTATGTATAGTATCCCGTTCCAAAAAACAGACGAGTGCCCAACCTAACGAATCATTGGGTCTATGACAAATATTGGGTCTATATTGAACTTTTGACTTCCATATATAGATGATGCAACATTTGGGATTTTGACAGAGTGAGGAGAAGGGCTAGATTAAAACTTAGGTGGAAGGATAGAGTAAAGCAGGACATGAAAGATCTTCTCTTGCCCCAGGACATGACCTCAATGCGTAGAGAGATATAATTAGTGTAGGGAGGTAGAATGGGTAGGTTGTTTTGAGCTTTTGAGGCTCTCTTTGCTTTTAGGTTTTTTGGTGCATCCACTATTGCCTTTCTTTTTGCGTATGTTGGGGTAGTAGGGGTATGTAGTTTTTGAGGCTTTGCCTCTTGTCTTTTGGTTCTTCACGTTTGCTTTACTTTTTGCGATTTTCTTAGGTTTTGAGGCCCTTTGTTGGTGTCCTTGGGCGTTTAGGCACCATGTTTGCCTCCCTTAGTCCTTTTTCTTCGCCCTTTTGTTTTCGTTTCTTTTTGCATTGTCTTGCTTTGTTTTGTGTTGCTTCTATTTGGTTTTTGTTTTGCCTTTAGGTACTTTTATGTGCGTGCTTCTTTCTTTCTGTGCCTTTACCCTTTGGCTTCCTTGATTTATGCTTTGTTGTTTGTATGTGTGTTTTGTGTGCTTGTTTTGTTGTTTGTGTGCGTGTTTTGTGTGCTTGTTTTTGTTGCTCGTTGTCTGTTTCCTTTTCCTGTTGCCTTTTTGCTTGTGGCCGCCTGTTTGCATGTTGCATGTTGCATTTTGCGTGTTGCGTGTTGCGTGTTGCGTGTTGCGTGTTGCCTGTTGCCTGTTTCCTGTTTCCTGTTTCCTGTTGCCTGTTGCCTGTTGCCTGTTGCCTGTTGCCTGTTGCCTGTTGCCTGTTGCCTGTTGCCTGTTGCCTGTTGCCTGTTGCCTGTTGCCTGTTGCCTGTTGCCTGTTGCCTGTTGCCTGTTGCCTGTTGCTTGTTTCCTCTTTCCTGTTTGTTTCCTGTTGCCTGTTGCCTGTTGCCTGTTGCCTGCTGCCTGTTGCCTGCTGTTTCTTGTTTCCTATTGCCCGTTGCCCGTTGCCTGTCGCATGTTTCTTGTAGCATTTTCGTGTCGCATGTTGCATGTTGCATGTTGCGTGTTGCGTGTTGCATGTTGTGTGTTGCCTGTTGTTGCCTATTTGCCTTGTTGCCTGCTGCCTCACCTGTTGTGCTGGTCACTATTCAAGTCTTATGCTCACAGTTCACCTCACTACATGCACATATAATGTGGCTAGTGAATGTGTCATAAACGGTTACGGGAGTACACCGGGAGTACACCGATTAAACTGTGTATATTTGAGTCAAAACACGTCTTATTGAATAATCTGAACAGGGAAAACCTTATCCGTTTAACTGTTTTACGATAATGGAAAACTTATAGTAACCGTTATTGAAACATTTTCTTTAAGTTTACTAAATAAATCTATTCAAACAAAGGATTGCAGTGGCCATGTGAGGTTACCTTAGATTGAGGATGTATTTGAAAATGGGCGTGCAATCGGGTACCAACTCCGTGATTTGTTTTCGTTTTTACCCCAACTGGTTTTATTGGCATGTTCAAGTTTATTATTTATCTCACATTTTCAGTTGGACATAAGTAAAAAACTTAAGCTTGACGTTATTTACAACCAAAGTTAACGTTATCTAACATCATCTTCAAACACTTCACTTTTTGTTTCTCTAGACAGCTAGCTCTATTAAACTTGGTAAGTAAGATCGGGATTTTATCTATGATCGTTATCGTCTTTGCAAGATAGTGATCGTAAGATCGAATTGACAACCTATCCTTAGGTAGAAACAGAATGTTCTACACTTTTACTAGTAATTGTGTATATCGAAAAATTCGATAATTTTTGAAAAAGTTAGAAATATGAACCGGATTTTTATTTTTTTTACCCGCTGACACTCCACGACCTGTAGTTTCACCTTGTGTGAGAAATAAGTGAGAGTACGTACTTAAAGTAGAAAACTATTGAGACACGAAAAAACTTGGAATCAACAATTTGAAGTAGTAGTGTATATCATTGGGACATGAATTTCAGAAAAAGTAAAAGTGCAATACTAAAAGAAAAAATGACAAAAACATTGTGGGTCCAAAATGTATAAAAAGAAGCAGCTTAATGACTTTAAGATCGTAGACAAAATTGACCTAAGCCAGACAACGACATCGTCCTATCACTAGCAACAATTTTGGTTTCATACGAGTATTTTACAAAGAATACAACAATTTCATCCGAATATAATGTTAGGTGGGATTACACATTTGTAGCTCATGTATATATATAACAGAAGTACATGAAGTTTTGTAGCTCTCGTCAAACGATAAACTTGTACGATGTCACTCCTTGCATTCTTGGCCCTGGTTTCACACGAGAGAAGTTGTTTAGAATTCTGTTATTCTATAAAGAATAAAAAATACAACCTCATCCGTATTAGAATTGGTAAAATTCGCATTGGAAGACTCATTGATTTATTGATTATCATTGATAACAACTATCCTATATATATGATACAAGAGATTATTCTAGAATAATGACCATGGGCTTGGGCCTAATACAAATTAATAACTAATAAAGTTGATTAATGACTTGAATTTGAATATTGACTTGACTGTTAATAAATGTTGATTGATGACTTGACTTTGAATATTGAATGTTGACTTGACTGCTAATACTCCCCCTCAGTGTGAACGGGAGATCTTTGGACGTTCAGGCTGGAGCGAAACTCAAGAAACAACGCACTTGGGAGGCCTTTAGTAAATATATCTGCATACTGATATCTGGACGGAACATGAAGCACACGAACCTGACCGGAGGCAACATAATCTCGGACAAAATGAATATCTATCTCGATGTGTTTAGTACGTTGATGCTGAACCGGATTGGTAGATAAATACACAGCACTGACATTGTCACAGTAGACAATGGTAGCAGTAGATAAAGGAGCATGCAACTCAAGTAGCAAATTTCGAAGCCACGCAGTCTCAGCAACAACATTCGCAACACCACGATACTCTGCCTCAGCACTAGATCGAGACAAAGTAACCTGTCGCTTTGCAGACCATGACAATAAATTATCACCAAGAAATACACAATAACCAGAGGTAGACCGGCGAGTAACAGGGCAACCAGCCCAATCAGCATCAGTGTATGCAGTAAGCTGAGCGGTAGAAGATACATGAAGCTGAAGACCATGATCAATAGTACCACGAACATAGCGTAGAATGCGCTTCAAAGCAGTGAAATGTGGGTCACGTGGATCATGCATATAAAGGCAAACCTGTTGAACAGCATAAGAAAGGTCTGGTCGTGTAAAAGTGAGATACTGAAGAGCACCAGCCAAGCTGCGATATAAAGTAGGATCACTAACAGGTTCACCATCAGGACCAAGCTTGGACTCGGTATCTACAGGGGTCTTGCACGGGTTGCACTTCTGCATATTTGCCCTCTCAAGAATTTCCACAGCAAATTTAGATTGTGACAAGAACATACCAGAAGCAGTCCGCTGAGCAGAAACACAAAGGAAATAGTTGAGAGAGCCAAGTCATAGCAAACTCACCATGAAGCAACGAAATAATACGTTGTAAAAATGCTGTAGAATAAGCTGTAAGAATGATATCATCCACATATAATAATAAACAAGCAACATCCAGACCCCGATGAAAGACAAATAATGATGTGACAGTTTTGCTGTGCTGAAAACCAATTCATGTGACAAAACTAGCAAAACGCTGCACGAGGGGCCTGTTTAAGCCCATATAACGAACGCTGCAAATGACAGACATAATCAGGATGAACAAAATCTACAAGCCCAGGTGGTTGATGCATATATACAGTCTCAGTTAAATGACTATGAAAAAAAGGCATTCTTCACATCAAGCTGATGAATAGGCCACTCCCGAGACACAACAAGGCTTAAAACTGTACGAATAGTAGCTGGCTTAACAACGGGACTGAAAGTCTCATCACAATCTATCCCCTGCTGCTGACTGTGACCGTTAGCAACAAGTCGAGCTTTATACCGACTTAACGAACCATCTGCATTAAATTTATGTTTGAAAAGCCACATAGAACGAACCACATTAATGTTAGCTGGATGGGGTATAAGAACCCACGTTCCGTTAGTAATTAAAGCATTATATTCATCTAACATAGCTTCTTTCCAGTTAGGGTCACGAAGAGCATGAACATGAGAGCGAGGAAGCGGTGAAGTGGTGGTAACATGACAATTCATGCGTTCAAGCAGTTTAAAAATGCCAGCTTTAGCGCGAGTGACCATGGGATGGGTAGACATGGTTTGTGATGAATTATTTATGGGAATAGGAGTATGGCTATGTACCGTTTGGGCATGTGGTTGTGTTCGGGCCAAATTTGGGATTGGTGTTGAGCTATGAGATGGAGGGGTATCGGGTTATGGTGAGATTGGTGTTGAGTTATTAAATAGAGGGGTATCAGGTTGTGGTGGACTAGTTAGAGGGGTTGTAGGATGGGCATAATTGGAGGGGTTGTGGGAACATTGGTTCTAGATTGTATAGGTGGTAAAAGGAAATCATATGTTGGTTTATTAGAAGACGTAACATTTACGAATGGAAAAATGTCTTCATCAAACCGCACATGTCTTGAAATAATAATTTTATTAGAGGCTATGTCGAGACACCAATAACCACGATGATTGGCGGGGTAACCAAGAAAGATACAAGGCGTGGAACGTGGTTTTAGTTTATGTGAAACATCAACGTGAGGATAACAAAGACATCCAATGACAAGCAAATGTTCATATGTGGGGGTTTGGTTATAGAGTTTGACGAATGATATTTCATTATTAATGGCGGTAGAAGGTAATATATTTAAGAGGTGAGCAGCCATATTAAAAGCTTCCACCCAGTAAGATGGAGGCATGTGAGCTTGAAAGAGTAATGTACGGATAAGGTTATTAATGGTGCGAAGCATAAGATCGGATTTGCCATTCTGTTGCGAAGTACGAGGGCAAGAAAACTAAAATTGTATGCCATTTTGGCAAAAAAGTTCATGGAAATGGGTGTTGTCATATTCACCACCATGGTCACACTGCAAAGCCTTGATGTCGACATTAAATTGTTTACTGACATAAGTACGAAATGCAACAAAATTATCAAACAAATCAGCTTTTTTATGCAAAGGGTAGACCCAAACAAAGTGCGAAAAATGATCTAAGAATATAGCATAATATTTAATTCCACTTTCACTCGGAATTGGTGAGGTCCATATATCCGAGTGAATGATTTCAAACACAGAATTAACAGAAGACTCGGAATTACAAAAAGGAAGCTTAGCATGTTTACCTAATTGACATGCATGACACAAAGCAGACAACTTTGATTTACGACATGAAATTAATTTTTTTGACTCTAAACGACGAAGCACATCGTCTCCGGGATGACCCAGGCGTCTGTGCCATGTAGTGGAACTAAATGAAAGCAAAACAACTGGAGTTTGAGACGAAGGTTGTTGAGTGACCGGGTAAAGGTCTCCCGTACTATCACAACGAAGAAGAAGTCGTCCGGTCTGGTAATCCTTTACCGAAAAACCATAAGCATCAAATTCAACGGAAACATCATTGTCACGAGTAAATTGACGAACATAAATTAAAATTTTAATTATATGAGGTGTGACAAGAATATGATTAAGGTGAAGAGGCTTAGAAGATGTATGCAAGAAGCTATGTCCGGTATGAGTGACAGGAATAGAGTGACCATTACCAACAAATACAGATAGATAAATGCTTGAATTACTAAAAGAATTGAGTATACCTGTATTGTTCGCCAAATGAGATGATGCTCCCGTGTCCATATTCCAGTTTTGATTTTGAAGAGTCATGGTATGAAATGCATATGGAAGAGCAGGAGCATGAGAAACTGGAGCGGGAGACATAGCAGGTGCTCCATGATACTGTATAGGTGACTGTTGAGCCGAAAAATTAACAAGTTGGACCGGTGGCTGATGGCTTGACAAGTACACACAAGGATACAACGGCTGAGTTGAATTATTGGTTGCACTACACATCATCATATTCATATAGATGCGAATAAAGTGGCCCAAGAAATTAATTATGCGTTTAATGGCAGCAAGCGTTTAATAGCAGCAGCAAGCAAATGAAAACAATTGATAAAGTGATGCAAGGCAAATAAAATATTCGCAATAAAAATTAAAGTAAGCGGAAAAAACCAATATTGAATTGGCTATGCAAAAAAAAGAAAATTTTAAGTTTTTTGGTGGTGGGTGTTTGAGGCTCTGATACCATATTAGAATTGGTAAAATCCGCATAGGAAGGCTCATTGATTTCTTGTTTATCATTGATAACAGCTATCCTATATACATGATACAAGAGATTATTCTAAAATAATGGCCATGAGCTTTGGCCTAATACAAATTAATAACTAATAATGTTGATTAATGACTTGACTTTGAATATTGACTTGACTGTTAATAAATGTTGATTGATGACTTGACTTTGAATATTGAATGTTGACTTGACTGCTAATAATCCGAATATAATGTTGGTCAAAAAATTAAACAAAAATATTGACACGACAAAAATAAGTGAAATTTTATAAGACGCTTAGTATTAGTATATTGTAATAAAATAAAATATTGAATTTATCTAATATAGTTAGAATACGTCAATGCGATCTAGCGTACAATTATGTGACTCGACTTTGGTAAGTAAGAACTCGTAGTGAATTTTATAATGAAAAAAAGACACGAGTAGCTCAGTCTAGCACATATCAGTTCCTTAATCTAACAGCCTTGTCATGAATACAATATCTGACATATGGCATGAGATATGAAATGTGTACCTTTGTCACAGTTAAACTTCTATACGGGGGAACACCGCATACATGTTTAGACAATGCTCACTTGATGAGACTTGTTCAATAAGGCTGGTCAAATGCTCTATTATTTTCTAAACCAAAAACAAAGACAATTTATGACATGCACACCCTTAAACAAATGTTCTCCTGAGCCGAAGCCTCGTGGTATTAATGAGCATTGTTGAAATCACCTCGTTGTTGTTGCTGAAGTTGACGTCATTTTTGTTTCTTTATGAAGCCAACATTGCTGGTGCCTCATTGCTTGTAGTAACCATGGGTGTTCTGTGATCACGAATAGCAGTAATGACAACTAAATTAGCTTACTCCTACTTAGAGAACACATTGTGTTAATTCTAACCCATGCACCCACTTAATGTTCTATTTTGGATTATTCTTTATCTAAAACGGGTTACATGGATCAAAAGTCAAGACTAAAGATATAACTAAACGGGAAATGGGTAGAACAGGTTGAACGTCGTCTGATACAAATGAATATAACTTTCTAAATGATTAATTAAAGACAAGGTAAATCATTCATGTAATAGTACAGCTTATCTAAGCATATTATATTACCACTTATAGAAAAAAATCTGACGTCCAACAACTTTATATTAGGCCTAATCCCATATTAGTTGGCATTCTTATCCAGTCGTGATTGTTTTTGGTGGTGGGTGTTTAAGGCTCTGATTACCATGATATAGCTAATAACATTGAAGGATAATAATATTTACAGCTAATACTTTACGCCTTCATATCACTTATACTAAGTCTAATTTTCGATAAACAGAAAGAATGTTATAGTAAAATATTCACTACAATGAAGTATCAGGTGTATGATCAATATATACAAAAGCAGAAGTCAACATAGGAAAGTTAGCTATGACTTAGCAAACTAAATAGAGTGCAAGTCATCTTAACAGAAAGGCTAACAACATTCAAACTTAAATATCTACCAACTATAGAGTATAACTTATTACAATGTAAACTATTACTTAAAAGTATGCGTATCTTGTGATCTGGTATTCAGATTTGATGCAAAAAATGAGTGCAGAATAGTAGGGGTCATGGTTAACCTATGGCCTTACAAATCACCTTTGATCATATTTTCAAATGTTATATATACAACTGTCACACCCCGAAAATGGCAGAAACTCGGAAATGCAACATAATGATCAATCATAACACAAGGTACAAAAATAGAGAAAACTGCATTGCATAAACTCCAAGTGCTATGAAGACCATCAACCTTGAACAACTCAAGTGATGTCCCAATCGCAACTAAATCCACAATCTCTTACAATTATTCATATGCCCTCGCAGGGGACCATAAATCAAACTTAATCCAAGACATCCAAAACTATAATCAAAACAACAAGCAAGCAAGACTTCAAACGAAATTCCACACTGGATACTTCTAAGTCTGCTATCACAATCATCAACTATTCCTCTTTCACTTCACCTGAAAATGATACTCGAAAATGTCAACAATAATGTTGGTGAGCTCGTAGGTTTGACCTCAAACCCAAAAGCCGTGCCAATAACTCAAAAGTGGACAATAGTGCTATATGACACTGAATATATGCTAACAATCCAAGACAAAGCATCCACGCTAGTCAATCACAATATGTCACTTACGCACCTAAAGGGCCTACCAGCTGGAGCACTATATTAGGGCAGGACCTCACACAAACTTAGGTAGGCGTACCCATCCGCTCCAATAATCACACAATTAGGGTAGGCATACCCAACCGATCCATAGGGTAGGCGTACCCAGCCGTTCCAATAATCATACAACACATAATATTCACATAGCAGTCATAAGCACATATCTTGTCCCAAAAACAAAACCACATTTTGCACAGTTCAATTAAAAAACATTTCAAAACACATTTGAGTATCATTTTCCCCCAACGGAAAAACAGTAAAAAGTGGGGCTACGAGAACTCACCTCAAGCAAGTCTTTAGCTACCCAATCTCAATCACATAAGCAAATGCAACGACGCCCGCACACGACCTAGTCCAGTTAATGTCCCATTTTAATCATCCATTTCCAAAACAATCATTACGTTTGATGCATAGAGTTTAGATGCGTTATACAATTACCCAAAACAATTTTAGTGGTGTGATGGTTGACTACTTAACTCCACAATCATATCAATCTCATTCCCCGATAATACGTACTTATACTATTTAGAGAAAATAGATAAGTAATATAAATAAATATTTATAATTATTAATTATAAATATATCTCGACA
The DNA here is from genome assembly GCA_026074375.1 of Tanacetum coccineum. Lineage (NCBI taxonomy): Eukaryota > Viridiplantae > Streptophyta > Magnoliopsida > Asterales > Asteraceae > Tanacetum > Tanacetum coccineum. The sequence goes on along the minus strand of BQNB010017103.1, from coordinate 14,476 downwards.
AGTCCATTCGGTAACCCCGAATATCATAAAATAATTACTAAGCGATTGAAAATGAAACGTTTAATCATATTAGACACATCCGAGAAGTTTCGGGAAAAATTATATTTTTCGTCTTTTAGTGAATTTATTAAATAAATAAAATAATTAATTATTATTTTATTATTAAAAATCAAAAATCATATTTTTAAGAAAATTTCTAAGTATAAACTTTTTACGAAATTTCGACATGACCCGTACGTTTATACAATGTTTTCCAAGGTTTAAAACCTCATTTTTCCACATTTTTCACAAATTCGACACTTTTCGACCAAATTCCCAAAATTCCAATCTTTAATACTTACCAACACCTTTCCTTCAAAATATCATTCAATACCTCTTCGTAAACACATTTTCACTTTCAAAAGTCCAACAAAACGCTCAAAATGACAAAATATCGCTTATTGGGCCTTAAGGCCCAACAAGGGTCCATTAGGACATTTATAAGTCCAAAATATAATTCAAGTCCAAAATCAAGGTCCATTTACATATATAAGTATTTACTTATATGTAAAAATAATCCGGACGACAATAAGCCCTCCCATTAAGCCGCGGCTCAAATAGACTTATTGGGCCGTGAGTCCATAAACTCTAAAATACGTATATTAAGCTTGAAAATAAGCTATTAAGCTACGTATCGCTTTTGGTTGCTACCATAAGCCTAAAAAATAGTCCACAACATACACCATAACACAAAAATAATCAAAAACATATCCTCTATGTTTTTCTTAAATGAGTCGTGAGCTATAAGCTCAAATAAGCCAAAAAGATGCTTAAAAATAAGCCAAAAATAAGCTATACAAGCTACTTATCAAAAATAAGCATACTAGCATCATATATTATTCAACTATCACGACCACAACATCAAAACTACAAAACCCCCTTTTTCCTTTTTTATTTTACACGAACCAAACACCCCTTTTTTTCTTTCGTTTCGCTTCCAAAAATCAATTTTCACAACGATCAACTTGTACAACTAACATCTATGCATCAAAACAAACCCAAAAGGACAAACGAAATTTAAATTTGAAAACTTACAAGAAAATCTTCAAATTTGTAGATTTTGACACGGAACGGTACAACAAACGTTGTTTAAATTGATATAACCAACACTAGAATCAACCCCATATATTTATGTTCTTCATGGTTTTCTTGATCAAAATGCAAAAATTCTGACGTGCGTGTGTATTAGGTGCGTTACGAACCACAATGAGGGAGAGAAAAGAGTGTATTTTTTTTGATGTCAAATTGAAAACTGAAGGAAATGGTTCTGTGATGGGAATAACAGTGTACACCCTTGGAACACAATCCTAAAAACTAGCCATGTGTTCCACTACTCCTCCCATCAACGGCCATGGGTATATCCAATGGGCCTTTCTTTTCGTGTCGAAATCACTTAAAAGCTCGTAAAACTCAACCGTAAGATTTACCCCAAAGTTAAAAAGCATTTTTATTCACTTTAAAAATACTTTTCCATTAACCTAGAGTATTCACATGACATATTTTCACTTTAAACCATTCAAAACTCAAATTGGACATTAACGGGCGTGTCAGACTCGTTTTTCGGCATTTCTCAAAATTCACGGGCCAAACCACCCAGAATACACATAACACAATAATACCTTCCAAAAAGGATTATTAATCACAATAAACCTCAAATCATCACATATCTCATAAAATCATCACCGTCAACACGGTACAAAATCTGAATAAACTGACAAAGGTCAAATAGTCAAAGGACTATAAATGAAATATTCAGAACACAAAAAGGGCAAAGGTTACAACAACACTCAGATATATTACTCTAGTTATATGTTACCCTACAACATAGAATTAGGCAAATCTTCATGATTTCATCGTGGACCTAAAAAAATCTCGAAAGATAGGAACATAGCCGCAGTCCTTGCTTGATTCACGGTAAAGCAAGGCGTAAATTGGACACAAAAAGTACCAATAATCACTAATTGTGAATTCAATGAAATGAAAATGTCAAATAACCATAACTTTAGCAATAGTTAACGGCTAGTATCATGAATTAACAATAGGTCATATAAATACAGCAAATACAAATACGCAACAGTTTTGGATTCATTGAATGAAACTGTCAAATGACTAAAAACATGACTCCCAAATGAAATTTTGGTACTGATTTCCTACTTTCTTCATCAAAGTGCAGCATTTCCTATTTAGGTGAAAAGTTAGGACTGTTCACCAATTCTTTTGGCACAAGCTTACCGATCAAGTCAAGTAAAGTGTTATTTAGCGAACCTCCAGCGATTTGGTCTAATAACAGTGATAAAGTTGTAGCATCAAGTGAGTAACCTCTTCCATCCATTTCCTGTAAAAGCATCTCTACATCATCATAGTGATTATTCTTTAGATATCCTTGGAGAAGAACACGGTAAGTAACATTATTTGGCCGGCAACTACTTTCTCCCATTTTTAGAAACAATTGTTTTGCATCACCCACTAGACCATCCCTACACAACCCACAAATCATCACATTATATGTTTGAATATTAGGATGCATACCTCTATAAGTTAGATCCAGGAAAAGACCCTTAGCAATATCAAACTTCCTACATTTGCTAGCACCATCAATCAAGATAGTGTACACAACAATATCTGTATTTAGCTTGCTATCACCCATTAAATGAAACAAAGACAGTGCCTCTTCTATTTAATGATTGGTGCAAAGACCCTCTAAAATAATTCCATAAGTCAATGGATTAGGCATTTGACCTTTTGCATGCATCTCATCTAAGAGTTTGCGTGCATCTCCACAATGACCAACCCTAAACAATCCTTGTATCATGGAGTTGTAAGTAACTACATCGGGTTTCAGACCTTTTTCATTCATTTCTTGAAATAGAAGCATGGCCTTGTCTATCTTCAAAGTCTTGCAATACCTATTCAATAAACTATTATATGTAACAACATTAGGGACAACATCTCTTAACACCATTAAATCAAATATATTCTTTGCCTTGGTCATTTCACAACGCAAACAGTAACCATCTACAAGTGTGCTGTATGTCACTATGTTTGGAACAATACCTTTCTTAATCATGATGTTGAAAGCATCCTCAGCTTCTTCAACCTTTCCTTCTTTACAAAATGCATCAACTAATATACTAAAGGTTTGCACATTTGGAAGATCCCAACATCCAACATTTCTTGTAGCATCTTAGAGGCTTCCTCCCATCGACCTAAGCTACAAAGGCCGTCAATCAAACAGCTGTAAGTGATGACATCCGGTGAGATGCCTTTTTCGAGAACCATTTCTTTGAAGAGTTTGAAAGCATGATCAATCATTTTGTCCTTGCAAAGACTATCAATGATGGTGTTATATGTCACAACATTAGGTTTACAACCCTTTTCAACCATGAGCCTAAGCAATTGAATGGCAATTCCCGATCTTGCAAAGCCCTTTAATCATTGTGCTATACATAACTACATTTTGTTCACAAAGTTTATTTTTAATCAATTTCTTGAAGAATATCTCGGCCTCAAGAATCTTATCTTCAAGGACAAGTCCATTCAAGAGGGTACTAAAAGTGAAGACATCAGGTATAATACCACGTTTGAAGTTCCAGGTGAAGACAACAAAAGCTTCATTGGTGCGATACAAATGGCAACAACACTTGATAATTATGTTCATAGTATAGTCATCGACAGGAACACGAAGAGCACACATTTGTTTAAACATGCCAAGTGAAGGAGAAAAATGTTTCATTTTGGTAACAGACTGCAACAACTGATTAAACTCAACAACAGAAGGAAGAGGACGTCTTTGTGACATTTGATCAAACAGGTTCAAAGAATGATCTTAGTTGGTAACTTTTTGATACTTATATTGAGTATGACCATCAACATTTGAAGAACAAGAATTGGAGTGAATTTGGGAAGATACAAATGTGAAATGGGGACAGAATCTTAAACCTAATTTGGAATATGAAAGAGGGGTTTTAAGGAAAGATTTATTACCTCTGAAATTGGAGAAAACATTTACAGCTGATGAGTTTGAGTGATTCATCATCATAGTTGATTCACCACTATAACTATACCGGTTGGTAAAGAAATTAGATATCTTGCCAATCTGGTTTTGAGCAACTGATTTTCATTGATTCAAGATTAAGTTAGTTGCGATATTACCTTTAAATTTGGAGAAAACATTAATAGCAGCTGATTTTGAGCGATTCATCATCATGGGCAATGCTTAGCAAAAGTTGTTGTAAGCTATTAAATTTAAACTGTTAACTGTAAGCTCGTAAATGAATAAGAGCTACATTATTAACTTTATTAAAACCCGGTACCGGGTCACCCATAAGCATTTAATGTGTGTTGGGTCGACCCGCCGAAAACCACCATCTACCACCATGCCCGCCTAAAACTGCCACTCTCGCCTGAAACCCGACCCAACCCGAGTATAATAAATGTTAATTAAACTGTCTCTCACCTTCTCTCTCACTTCCACCCCCACGTAATACATCCACGTAGGGGTTACGTGTCACAAAAACACATACCTCACACATCCATCCTCAAATCTCTCACCCAAAAATTTACCCACAGTTTCCAGATCATCTTCCCCATCTCAAATTATATTCTTAATTGAAGGATGAAAAGGTATGACAAAAAATCGAGTTTTTTTATTTTTTGATTTATAGGCAATTAAGATGGTATTGATTGGTTTTTTTGATTGATTATTTTTTGTAATCGGAATTTGAGTGAGATGGGTGAGTGGGTGATTGTCATGAGGTGTATGGTGATTTGAGGTACGGGGGTTATGAAGCAACAACTCATGAGCAATAATAGAAGATTATGGATTAAAGGTGCGTTTTTCATGTTAATTTTGTTTTTGTTTTTTGTCGGGCATTTTTGGTGATTTGTTATGTTATGGTGATGTGTTGCATGTGGTTGTTGTGCCATGCTTCTACTTATTTGTATAATCTATGGAAGAGGGTACCTTCGTGAGGTATAAGATTTCTTATTTTGGTTTTTGTAGCGAAATTGATTTGTTTGTGCGAAAATGTTAGTTTGTATGATTAACGGATTTTGGACTAAATGTTATAATATAAGGCGTTGTTTGTTTAAGCTTATTTTTGGGCTTATGAGCTAATTTTAGTAGCCATGTATTTCATAAGTTTGGTTTTTGAAGTTATGAGCTTATTGGGACTTATATGTAATAAGCCCCTTTGGAAATTGGTATTTGTTTGCATTTCTATCCGACTCCATGTTTGCATTTCTGAACCACATAATTCTATAGTCGGACTCGATAAATATTTAAAAGATTACACTAAAAATAAGCTGAAAATTAAAAACTAGATTAACTAGGTGAAAAAAAACTAAGTGCCCAAGGGCTTACAATGAGTCCTATTTATACTAAGCTAATGAAGGTTCTAGGTCTTGTGTTTCTTCTGTGAGGAGAACTGAAGATGTGCTTGTTGTGTGAGAGCTTCAAGGGTTTCATCTCAGCCCTTGATTATGAGTAGTGCCCAAGTCATATGATCATAACCATTAATTTCTTGTCTTGTTCCCTTGTCGAATTAGGAGCATGGGGATTGCCAAGGTGGACTTTGGCTGTATGTGTGGTGGGTTAGGGAGTTTTATGAAGTTTTGTTATGGAGTGAGGGGTGAAAACGATAGGTGAATAGTGCCAAAAGGGATTGGAGGGAATTTGGGGAAGATAAACAGTAATTTGGTTTGCAGGGTATAAGTTTGGTGATATGGCAACATTGATCCCTCAATTTGTTATATGTTATTGCACGTATGGTCCTTGAGGTGTTATAAGTTTGAGGGATGTTGCACTTTAAGTCCCTCAGGTTATATGTTGTATTTGCAAATATAGTCCTTTTGGACTAATGTCAGTTAAGTGTAAAGGGGTTTTGGGCTTGTGATGGGCCGGTTATAATAAAAAGGGAATTGGGCCTTTTATAAGTTTTTAAGGCTTATAAAGTCTTTAAAATGTTTAAATGGGCTGACCCGGCCCATTAGATGGGTACGGGTTGGCCCATTTATCATTTCTTCGATATCGGCTCCGCCTTTGACTTTGACTTTGTCGGGGTTGACTTTGGTTGACTTTGACTCTTTGACTTTTGGCTTTGATTTGACTTTTCTTTCACGCTTCCTTTCCTTTACTTTCTCATGCTCCGGTTTGCTCTGTTTGGCTTCAATGTTTGTCCGATTCTTTGATATTCGTTGTTCCGCACGTACACAAATGCTAAACATACAAATACAATGTAATTTTTGGTACGTTTTTTGGTCTTTTAAGTCCGGTTTTTATGGGAAAATGGTATGTGTAATTTAACAATACAAAATCCCCCATACTAAGAATATTTGCCGCTTGCCTCACGCAATGCTATAAGTAAACACTTAAGAAAACTAAGAATCTCGATCTCCTTCGACTAATTACCTCGAAAAGTAGCTAAGTGTTCATCGAGGGGAATTAAAGAATCAATAGTTTAGAAAAGCCCCGTTTTTACCATTCTTAAAGATATACACTTATTCCTACACATATTTTTGTATTTTTACTTTTTCTCTTTTTTTCATTTTTTGTATTTTTTCTTTTTAAGCAACTAACTAACATATTTGACTTTCGTTATTTTCATAACCGTTAGGGATCATAGAACAAGACGCATTTCAATCCTAAAATGCCCCAAAAAGGTTAAATTCATCGTCCCTGACTTTTCACTCGTCCCAAACCAAGCTTAAAACGAAATCACCGCTAAATATAAGCTAAGATGCTAACACTACTCATATTTGCAACTTGTGAACTTTTCACTCCCGACAATTATTATATCTTAGGTGAATGTGCCATTTTGAATTTCAACCATGGATCAATGTTTTGCAAAATTCTATGCTTCACGTTCCACCCGAGAATAATGAGTTTGAAGGCGAGATCATCCCATGTAGCGACTTTCGTCTCGGTACATCCCAACCTTGCGGCTAAGTGACCAGGCTTTTGACACCCCACAGAGACTAGTATCGGGACTCACGGACCTTTGGTTTCAAAAACTCTTAGGTTTCCCGTATATACATAGCTTATTTAAAAAAACTTCAAAATAAATAGTCCTAGTTCTAAAAAAAGCATATTTAATTTAAACAATAAAGAGATTTTCCTTACATTTATTTATTCACACTTCAACATTAAACATAACCACGATTGCAATTGTAAACCCTCGACCTTTTAGAAAGGCTGCTAAATCGGTTGGAATTAAATCGATTAGATCCCCTTATAGGACTAAACATGGTCTCAATGTTTTAAGAACGGGTCTCTACGTCTACTTAGACATTTATTAGTCTCGGATTTATTATTCTTATATGACTTTCTTTAGAAGGCTGTATCAATCGCGTTGTGAGCCGGCAAGATGCATCAAACTTTTATCAGCCCACAGTTTATAATTATTAATCATCATTGGTTGTGAGCCGGCAAGAGGTAGTAAACTTTTATCAACCCACAGCTTTTATTTAATTATATTTTCTATCATTTAATCATCATTTTTTTATATAGAAGACTTCTTTTTGAAAAATTCAAGTATAAGTTTGAACTAAGACTAAATTTTTTGCTATATTCTACATAAAAATTGTTGATTTAAGTTTAATCTCCAAAAACAGCACGTATATTAATCCGGTTAAGAGCTTATGGGAGAAAAAGCCACAAATTACATACATGAGCTCTTAAGATTTCCAAATAATCCTTGTTTAGCATCCTACTCATACTTAACACTATCATTTTTTGTTCTTCGCGAATATCTGCGAACGCTTAGCCTAAAAGTTAAGGAACAAGCTAGAGCTCAACACGCTCGATCGGGTCAAAATTTACTCTTATTCTACCCAGCAGGAAAGTCAAAAATTATGACAAAACACTTATTTTATTTTTTTGAAAATTTTTAAATTTTTGTGGAAAAACAGGGTACGTGAGAACAACGGCTGCAGGCATAATCAAATCGATAGATCCCCCCATACTAGAGTTAAACATTGTCCTCAATGTTTTAAGAAGGGTCTCTACGTAAATCCTAAGCCGTTTATTAAGTATGCTTAAAGATAAACGTTAGTCGATAAGATTAGGATATCGGATTTCCCCAAACTAATGGCAAGCAAAGGCTAGGAAGCTCGAGTGGACCGGGACAAAACACCGAACACGAGAGTCTTCAGAAAATTTTAGGTAAATCCTACAAAAATTCACAAGCACAAACAACAAGAAACGGAAGAGTACAAGCCTCCTCACATCACAATAGAAATAAGAAAGAAAATAATAAAAGGATAAGCATGGGGTGCCTCCCACGAAGCGCTTGTTTAGGGTCACTAAGCTTGACCCAATCCCCGCATTCATTTGTCCTTGGGGAAGGTTTGGAGATCCGGGACAACCAATTTTGGTACGTCCCCTCCAAAGTAGTGCTTAATTCGATGACCGTTCACCTTGAAATTTGGCCCGGAGTTTTGAGATAACTCAACGGTGCCATATGGAAAGACTTGGGAAATGGTGAACGGTCCGGACCAACGGGATTTTAATTTGCCTGAGAACATCTTCAATCGAGAGTTAAAGAGGAGGACTTGATCACCGACGTTGAAAACGCGATTTTTGATTTTTGAGTCATGGATCCTCTTTGTTTTCTCTTTATAGATCAAAGAGTTCTCATAGGCATGATCACGAAGTTCATTTAATTCATTGAGTTGAACTTTACGATGATCACCCACGGTCTCAAGGTCAAAGTTTGCATGCTTTAAGGCCTAGTAGGCTTTGTGCTCGAGCTCAATCGGTAGATGACATGCCTTTCCGTACACGAGCTTGTATGGGGTACACCCGATGGGTGTTTTGTAAGCTGTACGGAAGGCCCAAAGTGCATCATCTAGTTTGTCCGACCAAGAGGCACGGTTTTCGCCTACGGTCCTTTCAAGAATTCGTTTCAAGCCACGATTGGATACCTCAACTTGCCCACTTGTTTGTGGGTGATACGCGGTGGAGAGACGGTGAGTAACTCCATATTTAAGCATGACCTTTGCAAACTGGTCATTGCAAAAATGGGTTCCGCGATCACTTATGATAGCACGAGGGGCACCGAATCGGGCGAAGAGAGATTTAAGAAATTTGCAAACAACTCGGGCGTCGTTTGTGGGGAGCGCTTTCGCTTCAACCCATTTTGACAAGTAGTCGACGGCCACGAGTATATATTTGTTCCCTCGTGAAGACGGGAACGACCCCATGAAATCGATGCCCCACACGTCAAAGATTTCGCAAACTTGGATGGAATTTTGAGGCATTTCATCACGTTGCAAAATTTTTCCTTGACGCTGACAAGTGTCACATCGGGTGACCAAGTCATGGGCATCTCGGTAAATAGTGGGCCAATAAAATCCTGAGTCAAAAACCTTTTTAGCGGTGTAGTTGGCACCGTAATGTCCCCCGATGGGTCCACTATGGCAAGCTTTGAGAATGTCAAAAGCTTCTTGGCCCGCAACACACCGCCGGATCACTTGATCCGCACATATTTTGAACAAATAGGGGTCGTCCCAAAAGTAGTGTTTAACATCTTTGAAAAACTTGTTCTTTTGTTGGGACGACATCCCTTTAATAATGAAATTCCCCGCGTGGTAATTTGCAAAATCGGCAAACCACGGGGTACTTGAGTTACTGGTATGTGTTTAAATACACATACCTTTGACCTTTAAAATTGAGCTTAAATGACTAAAAACGTACCAAAAATACATTGTATTTGTATGTTTTGCATTGGTATTGTGCAGGAAACGGATATCCGAGAAAAGGACGAAAAACAAAACCAAAAACGACAAAATCGAGCACGGAATGAAAAAATAGCGTGAAAAAACAAAGTCAAAATCGAAACCAAAGACCAAAAAAGTCAAAGTCAAAGTCAACCCCGACAAAGTAAATGGTCAAAGCCGAATCCGTAACCGAAGAAATGTTAAATGGGCCCACTCGTACCCATCTAATGGGTCGGGTCAGCCCATTTAAACATTTATTGAAGACCAAATGGGCCTAAAAGTCCCAAAACCTTTTATACAAATAACCGACCAAAAGAATAAGCCCAAACGGCCCAAAGCCCATCTGTTATAAACACAAGGACAATGCATGCATTTAACTAATATACCTTGGGGGCTGTTTTTGCCAAAATCCATAGTTTATAACACCACAAGGACGAAGTTAATTTGCACTACATCTAAAACACCCTTCAAGGGGCAATTCTGCTAACACCATAAACTTCACCACAAGGACGAATCATGAATACAACAAGTTATATGTTGAAGGGAAAATTGCCAAAACCCCAAACTTTCACCCCCTGATACGTTTTACCAACTTTTCCGCCAGACACTATTTACCGTGTCCCCACACCCTTTGTACCCCGAAAACTCGATTTACACTAAGGGTTAAACCTTCACCCTCACCTCTAAAACCATTCTTATCACATGGTGCATTGCTGTTGGCAAATCCACACATTTCCATTGGTTAAGCACAATTCTACGGCTATGATGTTTCAAAAGAAGCATCAAAGATGATCAATGTCCAAGATTGAAGACTTTGATTCATACACAAGAAGCATATCCTCAGTTTTGTCTCACAAAAGAAACAACAATATGTTAGACAAGGATTTAAGTTTTTAGTATAAATAGGACCCATTGTAAGCCATTAGACATCTCTTATTTTATTTTAGTCTGTAACTAAGTTATATTTCTGCAGCTCTATATTTATCTTAATGCACTTTTACTTTTCCAAGTCTTGTAACCTTATTTTAGTTTTAATGAAAGTTTGAAGATTTTAAGTTAAAACTTGAATTCTTGTTCTTCCTTTGTTAAAATCCTTTCAAAAGCTCTTTATTAAACTGTTATATAACATGTTTTTACTTAAATATTAAAAATTTAAGAAAAATTTCAAAAAAAGATATCACCCTCAAAACACCACAGCTGATTTTTGGATGATAAGCCAAATTTGGATGGGCTTATGGACTTTACTAGCTTGTCTTTGACAAGCTAGAGCTTGTAGATCAGCTTTCAAAAGCTTAAATAGCCTTGCTTTAAGCAAAGGCTTTGTAAGTCTTCATTTTTCCATTTTTAGCTTATTTACTATTCAATTGCTTATTGTGCTTATTTATTGCTTATAACTGCTTATGTATGTTTGTTTATGATGTTTAATGCTTATTTAACTTATCTTGTAGTTTAAAAGTTATTTGTGCAAGTTTTTCCTTAAAATCTGTCAAAGTAACTTAGAAACTTGCACAATCTGTTTTAGCCCAATTCTGGCTTATTCAGTTGTTAAAATTTGTTCATGATGTTCTAAATAAGCTATCAAACATCTGGTATTTGCAAGTTGAGGCTTAAATCAGCCTTAATCAAGTTAAAAATACCAAAAGCAAAAGTTAAAGGGGTGTTTGGTTTAACTGAGTTCATGGATTGAAAATGGGTTGATTTGGTTAAAAACACTTGGGTGACTTTTGGTTGATCTTAATCATAATAAAAACAGTTTTTTGAGTTTTCAAGCTTATAATTCAAAATCATATCTTACCATACTTACTTTAAATTGTCTAGACTAAGGGTGTTCATTACAGCTTATAGTTTAGATTTTCAAAAGGGGTTTACACAACCCCCCCCCCCCCCCCCCCACAACTTTTAATGCGATCTTTGATAGTAATCTCCCAGTATAGTAAGTGGCGTAATGTAATCCTCATTATATTATATAGCGCATTGTTGAACTAGAGATCCTCCATATTAATATCGTCATCCCCAACACCGCTCCAGCACTGCGCTCAATTGTGGCGTATATTCGATGTCGAGCCCCCTTTGACCCATATAACTATGTCTCAAGTTATGCATGCTATATTCTGTAAAATAAAAATAGCTTTTACATTTTCAATTTTCTAGCTTATCCTTTATTTCAAATGGTTTGACTGTTGTTATAAGTTTCCTTGATGTCCAAATTTTATATGTTTGATAGTCTTGAATACCATAAGGATCTGTTTTTTATTGCCTAGCTTATTTTAAGCCAAAAGTAGCAATTTTGAAAAAGTTTTGAGAAAAAATTGCTAAGTGTTAAACCTTTGTGAACAACCACATTTATAAGCCCTTTTTGTAGCTTATTTGAGTTTCAAACTCAAATCTTTTTGCTGATTTTAGAAGCTTATTGTTCAAGCTTTCAGGGCATATAAGCCCTTAAGCCATAAGGTTCCATCTAGTGGCTTATTTTTAAGCCCAAAAGTGTCCACTTATGGCTGTTGGCCTGCAACTTTTAGCCATTTGTCTTATTTGGCTTTTTAGTGCTTTTTAGCTCATTTTCCTGGCTTATTTTTGTTTACATTTGCTTATCAGGTGTAGTCTTGTACCTGTGATTGCTTATTTTGTAGTTTCCTTTGTTTATTTGTACTTAAAATGCAAAAAAGTTAAGTCTTTTAGACTTAGAGTGAAATAAGCCAAATCTGTCATCTTTATGGCTTATTTCTGGGCTTATTATTGATTTTCAAAAATAATTTCAAGTTTTAAAGTTGCTTATTTTTAGGTGATTTATAAGTTTGTAAAAAAAAAGGCAAAAAGGGAACAAGGGAGGTCAAGGGTGAGCAAGGCTCGAACCCCTGACCTCTACCTCATTCAACCATTTATAACGCTACCTCTCTCTCAGCATGTGCTATAATAGCTATCCGTAGAGTTTGTGCACACTCTTTATTTAAACACTTTTTTGGGCCCAAAATCTTGATAACTTAAGCCGTAGCTTATTTCTTGTAGCTTTTGCGGGGCTTCTTGATAGCTGGCTTATTCCAGCTTATTTTTCTAGGACCTTTATTCTTTTGGGATTTTCTTGCATTTTTTTAGATTTTTCCTCTTTTATTTGTTATTTTTAATTATTTTTCGAAGTAAAAAAGTTTAGAAAATCAATTAAAAATAGTTAAATTAATCAGAAAAATACAAAAAAATAGTTTTTAGATTTAGAATAAATAGTTTTAGGTTTACAAAGTTTAAAATCTTTTTCATCACTTTTAGATTTTAAATTTGATTTTTAGCTTTTTAAATTAGTTTTATAAAATAGGTTTTTATTATAAAAAATAGTTAAAAATAGTTTTATGAGTTTTTATCACATTTTAGACTTTTCTAAAGTAGAAAATCATTTTTTAGAATTTTTAGGAATTAATTTGCTATTTTCTAGGTTTTTTAATAGTTTAAATTAGTTTCTAATTCATAAAAAATTATAAAAAAGTCAAAAAAATGTAATTTCTTTTTAGTAAACATTCTTTTATCACATTTGAGGTTTAGAAACTAATTTTGCATTTTTAGGGTTTAATTTTAACTTAGTTGATAATTTAGTGCCTTTTTAGGATTCTCGTATTTGATTTTTGTGCTTAGTTGTTAAATTAGAATTCCTAATTTGTTTTTCCCGTAGTTTTAGTAACCATAATCAATCAAAATCTTTGTCCTATTCAAGCATTGATATCAAACGTCATCCGACCGTCCATTCACGCCTCGTTGGGAAAACGACCCAGGAATTCAGCTTCCCGATATATATTGATTTTCTTTGAGAGTTTTGACTTGTCGCCTTGGTCAAGGGTGATCGGTTGGAATTTGCTTGAGTATTATTAATATTATATATATACTACAAAGAAATAATCAATTTTGGCGCCGTTGCCGGGGAGGTGTGTTGCGACAATATCGTTATGGTTTGATGATTAGTGACTTGAAGACCCTTCCTCGTGAAGTTATTGTTTCCCGTTTGTGAATATTTCTTCTTATTATTATAAAAATATAAAAACACAAAAATATTTTTCATTTCCTTTTTATTATATGTATATAAGATAAAAACAAGAAAAACAAAAAATATAAAAACATTATCCTTTAATAAGATTAAAAAGCATCATCAATATAATGCTTTTAATTGAAGCATTATCATAATAAGTTCCCAAACCAAAGATTTAAAACTTGCCTTTGTGTAACTCACGAGGTACGGCTCATCTTTAATTGATTAACAAACTATAAGAGGGGTATAAGGAGGGTTTTTCCGAGGAACTACGACTCGAAAGGAGAAGGTTTTTAATAGATTCGCGCTTTCCTGCTCCTTCGCTCCTTTGTGCGTTTTTCTTTTAAAGAGATATCGTGAAGCAAGTTGATTATCGGTTTAAGTTATTCGAATCTCATTTTGTCCTTTAATAAAATATGTTGTTTAAAAATCGAAAAAACCAAAAATAATCTCCTTTAACCTCTTTGCCATTTAATTCTTCTTCTTATCCCTCTTTATTGTTTAATTCTCATAGGGTCTTATTTCTGATATGAGTGTGTGGGGTGTGGACAACCGACGAATAACCCTTATTGTTATTCATGCACGTGCCAAAGGTGCAGTTGTCATTTTATTGATGGAATTTGTCCAAAATGTACTTATGGAGATGGAAATCCAATCGATTTCTCAACTCCGTACTCTTTTAACGATTCTCAAAATTTTTTCGACCACCCC